>JABUQX010120036.1:0-12500 GCA_015478945.1 Trachelipus rathkii | reverse complement strand
CGTAGATAAGAGGGTAAAAGTTATAGTTGTGAGTGAAGGACCCAGTCCTCGATGGGTGAAGTTAGGATTGCTGTGAGCAATTGGGGACGTGTCCTGGAGTTTAATATTAGGATATATGGTTGCGATGAAAAGGAAACGGATGAGCTGAGTGTAGTAGGAAGAGTTGTGAATGGCAGGAAGATGGCTGTGCAATTAAATCGTTGGCGTGTAAAGAGACTAAGTCTCGAGAGCGCTAGGGTCTTCATGAGGGTATATATTTTTAATAATAATGATAATATTGCAATATTTAATAGTACACAAGCCCAATAACATTAACTAAGACCGGTAATTAAATGTCGTAGTTCACAAAGCTAAAAGTAACGGAGCTTCGCTTCGGTACTTTTCCTTTCAAAGAAACGGAATAACAATAACGGAATTAATTTTTTCCAAGTAACGGAGTAATGGTAACGGAATTACTTTTGTGAGTAACGATGCCCAATTAATTTTATTAGTAATACTATATTATATATACGTGAATATATATATATATCTATTACTATATATATAAGTATATAAACAAAGACTATATATATATAATATATATATAATCAATACTATATATATACTATATATATACTATATACTAATATTAATTTAATAATATAATTTAAGTTAATATTTTAAATAATAATATAAGTTGTCGTTATATATAATAATACGAAACCAATAATTTACAAGATACAGTAATTAATGTCAGTCAAAAGCTAAAAGTTAACGGAGTAACGGTACTTTCCTTTCAAAGAAACGAATAACGATAACTGAATTACTTTTTCCAAGTAACTGTAACGTGAAATACTTGGTTTTTGATGAATTATTTTCTAGTTCTTTATATACTAATCATCATATATATTATTAATAGCTATATATAACTATCATACATAATATATATACTAGGTATACTATATAATAATAGATATAGTATTATTATTATTATATTGTACTATAAGCCCTCTATATGGATATATTATATATTATATATATATATGTATAGCTGTATACTATACATACATATATATTATAATCGGTCACGTCAGAGTTTGAGCACGACTGATGAAAGCCTCGTGTTCCCACAGCCTGACCAGCAGCCAAGGCCTATACAACAGCACGTCCACACTGGCTCAGTCATCCACATGACCGCTTGACTGCCCGCTAATGGGCTGACACGCAGCCGTCTAGCGCGAGTACCGCCCTCTCTACTGTAGTTGCCGGCACCACGACGATCACCGCATGTATCACCCATATTTATAATATATATAATATATATATACTGATATATATTTATACATTGATTTCATTCACAAAATTTCATTTTATGTGATAAGAGATAAAATTATTATCTGTAAAACGTTACTTCGTTCCCCCCTTCACTCTCTCTCCGCCTGTAAAACACGTATCATTAATCATACTCTTTAATTTCTTAACAAACAATCTTTGATTCACGATATCTCGTATTTGACAAATACCAGCCTAAAGCAGATATGAGAGAATCTTCAGGACATCAAGATATACATTATTTAACTATTCGTTGTTAAATGCATATCTATATTTTTGTTTTTCTCAAACAACACATATCACCCATCTTTGATTATAGCTCAAAGAAAGAAAAGCCTTACTAGAAAGATATCTAAGGATTTTTCTTCATTCTTATGATATAGCTACTTGAAACTGTAAAGAGGTTCCTGTTTTGGGAGTATAATAAAGTGGCGATCTTTAGAAAGCACATGTTAAACACAAAATACATAACACTCCCACAGGAAAAATAAATGAATCTCCGGAAGCTTGTAAGTGTTAAATTTTAATTTTATTTTTATTCCACAATGACAGGCGAGAATGCAAGCTCCGTTGGGTCTTCCCAAACTCCCCAAACCCCACCAACACTTGCGGCAATCACGTCCATTTCCAAAAATGAGCTTATGCTCAACAAGGCACAATCAAAACACATGGAACGGGCCAAGTTTCTCACGGTAGCAAAAGGATGTAAAAGAAAACATTGAACTATAAAACACTGCACAAATGATAGAGAAAAAATTATACAAGCGAGAAGTCCAATCCATTTAATCGATTTACAATTCATATGGCTCCTCAACCCTAATCCATACCTCCTTCGCTTGGACAAATTTGAAGACTTCATTGATACTTTCCGCTCCCTAGTGCTCCCAGAAGATTCTTTACATCAACTTCGACGGACTCGAACGCATTCTGCAATTCAAATGAAATGCCAAGAAACACACACTTCAAGTGCTCTGTCCTTACAAAAATTAGTCAAAGAATTTTTCGAAAAACTGAATGAAAAAGATTCCACTCTCATCTACCCAGACAAATTTATAAATGCGATAGCAACTTCATTTTATTATACACAAATACCAAGCCATTTCCAAGAATACAAAAAAACAATTTGAAAAATAGTACGAGTACAACCTGCCTCTCCCCCAAGAAAACTCTACCTAACGCAAATACAGACCCTGCAACTCCTCAAATGAACGTCTTTGGAAATCAAGCTTCATATATAGAACCAAATATAAGAGTGTGCGACCTTCCTTTAAATCACACTCCCAAGAAACACAATTTCCTCGTTACAACCAAACAATCAACCAAAATCTACATCACTGCCCCATAAAAATTGAAATTCTTGAATAAATCAATTCCAAAATACACACCTAATCTCCTCAAAATTTCAAGACGACCCAAATTACCATATAAATGAAGAAAATCAATATATCCCCTTCATGGAAGATTATTACTCAGATCACCAATATTCCCTAGAGGCCTAGACGCTTACTCTAATTATCAACAACTAAGTGAGTGATTCCATTCAAGACCCACAAGAAATGTATGAAAATGCTCAACAAAATTTTTCAGCTCCGAGATTTGGCCCCAGAACCCCGCTAGATCTCTCCCCTTCCCAGAGAGAGTACATTCCCCAATTTAAAGACTTATAATAATAATCTTAATGGAGATAGGGATTTTATTAAGGTTAATGCCAACCAATAATACCAATAAGTTAATAAACATTATACAACACACTTTAATCACTTCAAAACAATACATCACATCTCTAAATTAATATTCATACCAATTTCTCATCTCCATTTTAAAAGACATCAAACCTAAGACAAATTCACATCTAATATTTCACCCCACTTCGAAAAACTTATAACAATTCCTCTCCTACAATTGGACTATCACTCACTTAAACCATCCCCCATACCAAGACCCCACTCTTATTCCATTCATTACCAACTCGTATTTTGAAACTTTAAAATAATATCTTTCCAGATGTACAGTAACTACTCTTCAAATCGGATCATCCAAACTCTCTACCCTTACTTCTTCCTTAAATTGGAAGAATTAATATACTCTTATCGCAAAACTATTACCACCTGATCACTGTTGAAAGAAATTTCTTCGTTTAAAACTTTCGCTGCTAATATCCTACCGATATACCTAAATGCACACCACAACAAATGCTCCAAATTACATTATATATACATTATATTAAACAAATATCTTCCAAACAATTGTATATTACATCCCTTTTCTAAACGATTCCCCTACATCGGTATATCTCTCTAACAACCTTTTACACATTAATTATATCATTGCCACTAAATGATACCACCGCATCCTTAAGTGCCCCTACCGCCAAACTCGTAAGTCATACACAACAGCCTTTTTTTCTAGTCCCACACGGTTGTAACATTTATTTCTGAAGCTTACAAGTTTATTTTACATAACTCTCGTAGTACAAATTCATCCCATAACTGGTCATATCTACTAACTACAACGAATTCCCGAAATTTATATCCCATTTTTCATACTTCGTGAAACGTCAATCCCCTATCTCTCTCCCTACTAGTATACAAACTACCACTCCATATTAAGCTGATCATCGGCGTGACAATAACGTAATATTAATATACATACTTAGGAATATAAAAAATCACTTTCTCAAACTCATAACATTCTTGCACCCGGAAACACTTAACCATTATTGATATAGTATCCTTGATTTATATCACCATCTCCATTTAAAGAATAATTTCCCACTGAACCCAAACTCACCAAACATTGAATCTACCCACAGCTAACATCTTTCGCAACTTTTTTAAAAACCACCCCAAAACTTGATGGCAAACCAATCCTCCTATTCTTTATTACCAATACAGAGGAACTTTCGTTAGAATCCCGAAGTCATATACACGCACCCCAGCTTTTAGAATTCTTCAAATCAACAGAGTTTCTATAGTGTTTATTAAAAGTTCTAAAATTTCATAATGTTTATGTGTACAAGATAAATATTGTAATTAATCGTATATTAAAACGTTACTTCGTTCACCCAACTCTTTACTCTCTCTCCCTGTCAAAATTAACAAACCATTATCTCTCTAATTTCTTTATGCTTTATAAACCAGTCTTTTGAATATCGCCCGATACTTTCACATTTATATAATTACCAAGCCTTAAAAACAGATATCGGAACTAATCTTTCAAGGACCTAATATACAACTTATTTATACTATTCGCTAAATGCATTTCTATAATTTTTGTTGTTCCTCAAACAACATACACATCTCAACTCATTCTTGATTAAGCTAAGAGGAAATCTCATACTTGTAAAAAGTATATTAAGGATTTTTCTTAGAGTGTCTTCATGATATACGTTCCTTATTTTGGGAGTATTAAAAAAACTTACTCATTGAAACATTTCCCAAATTATATATATATATATATATATATATATATATATAGTAATTAATATATATATATATACTATATATATATTTATATATATTAATTTATATATGTATAATATATATAATTATATATATGTATATATAGTATTAATAATTATTTATTAATATTAATGTATATATTATATAATATATATAATATTTAATATTAATATAATATCATTAGTATATATCTATATATATGTATTATGAATATATATATTATAATAAAAGTACTTTTGGAAAAAGAATTGTATTTAGAAATAAAAAGTGAAAAAATTTTTTAAATATATTAGAAAAAAATTTAGTACAAATTAATATAATACAAATAAATAAATAAAATAATAAATAAAATATAATAAATAATTAAATTAAAAATAAATAATATAAAATAAATAAATATATAAATAAAATAAATAAATTCAAATAAAATATATTAAGCTAAATAAATATAATGAAATTAATTAAATAAATAAAATAAGTATAAATAATTTATAATTATAATATCATTTTATATAATATTATTAATAATATGTTTCTGATATAATTAATCTTAATATAATTTATATAATATTATTATATAGTATAATTAGTATTATAATATATATATATATATATATATGTTATAATATAGTGAATATTAATATATAATAAATAATGTATATATTATAGTTTTTTTCACATATTTTGAAATAATATATATTAATAAAAAACTTTTCTATGTATTAAGTTAATATTATATCTTTAATTCCTTATAATATATAGTATATAGTATATTATATATAATATATTATATATTTATATAATATATATTATTATAATTATATATATAATATATTATAAATATATATAATATATTAATATTAATATATTATTCAAGCTAGTGAAGGGAAGACCCGCACTTCATTATTATTGTTGGATAACCTCGATATGAATGATTTCCGGATAGAAACGCTAAGGTTATATTTATATCTAATACGATCATTACATTTTTTACATCACCATTTAACTCTATTATAAAATAAATAATAAAATGATTATTCAAACGCGACTTCCAAATAATCTATCTAAGCACTATTTTTCACTTAATTCATAATTACCAGTTATGAATTCAGTTGATAATATATTTTGTCTTATATATTATTTCTTTTTGTTTATAAATCTATAAAATAATATGATATATAGGCGTGAAAATATCGTTTTTTTTATAGATCTTAATATCGACCTTAATAGGCCTTCCATAAAATCTTATATTATATATTATATATTTATTATTAAACTTTATATATCTTTGGATTGTAATTATTTCAATATATGGTATAAGGTGTTACAACTCAAGGCGATTTTTACATGAAATCTTATGTGAAAATGCTCGAAATGATTGTAAAGATAAAATCCTGAAAGAAATAGCTGTAAATGAGTTCGGTGAAAATAATAGGTTGCTACTGAAATAAAAGTTAATAAATGTCTTCAAATTACATTGAATTTATTAAAAAAAAGGAAAAAAATGCTTTTTGCTTTTTCCAAAATAAAAACATTTTTTCCATGTAGTAACATAATATATATATGATTATATATTAATTTATATATATATATATATATATTAATATATATATATATATATATACTTATATATATATATATATATTACATATATAATATATAGATATATATATTATTATATAAATATATTAATATTAAAATTATATATATTATTATTATTAATATATATATTATTGATAAATTTCTGATGTTTTATTAAATAGATAAAAATATCCATATAATATTATATATTTATTAATATATATTAATATATAATCAATGTATTTATATATTATATTAATTAATATATTATATGTCATTGTGATTCACAGTATATTAAATTTGTTTGATAAATATCATATTATTCTTAAATATAACTACAAGTAGTAAGTGACATAAGAGCCCCTTTATGATAGAGTACGCTTAAAACTCCCATATATATATTAAACAATGCTATACTCCTTGATTTTTTCGCCTAGCGTAAACTAAAATAAAACAAATTAATTTTTTATTTATATTTTACAAATACTATATAGTAAAATTAACTACTAATTATAGAAAACTGTGAAATCCAAAAGTATGTTAATTACTATTATGAGCTTAAAATGAGAAGTAATGATATATATATATATTACATAAAATAAAACTAGATAAACATAATTAAAATATTATATATACAATGATCGAGAATTGATAGTAGAGAGAGAGAGAGAGAGTAGAGAGTATAATATATAGATATGAAGACAGGTGAGAGTAGTCATAGTAGAAGAGATGATACTATATATGACTATACATAAGTGATACGAGTATAGAGATATACAGATAGATATAGACGAGAGAGATAGTAAGATGAGATGAGATATAGATATATAGAGGATATATATAAGAGGATGAAATATAATATAAGATATATATTAACATAGGCCAACATCAGAGATAGTGAATTATAGAGATAATGAAGATAGATAGTAGATAGATATATAGATATAGAAGAGGATATAGATAGATAGTAAGATACATAGATAGATAGAGAAAGAAAGAGAGTGAAGAGAGAGAGAGAGAGATACGATATTTTTTTCCAATATTTTGATTTTGTATAGAGGAGATAAGGACATATATTATAATGATATATAATATGACTGAGAGAGTAATAGATTAGTGAGAGATATAAGATAATGAGAGAGGAGAGAGTAGTGAGTAGATCATTAAGTAAAAGTTTTTATTCAAAATTCAATTCATCAATGTAAGTATTCAAAAACTGAATTTAATACTTTCTTAAATAATAAGGGCATAAATAAAAATATCCCCGACCAGGTGAGGTGCATCTCATACCACTACCTTCCTTATCTACCTATTATTATACTGTATACGTCCTCTGCACTCATTATATATATACATATATATAATATATATATACTAATATACAATATATATATATATACTATTATATATATATTATTACTTATATATTATTATATATATATATTAATACATATCAATATATATATTATATATATACATATATATATATTACATACTCTATATTATATTTAAATAATATATATATATATATATATTATATATATATATATATACATATATATATTATATATTTATAATTATATATATATATATATATATATAGATATATTATTAATATATATAATATATATTAGTTATATATAATATATTTATATATATTATATATTAATATATATATAATATATACATATACAATATATATAATATTATTACATATATATTATATGATATATTAATATATATATTATATATATTATTATAAATTAATAATATATTATATCATATTATTATAATATATATATTATATATATATAATATATATATATTATAATAAATATATATATATATATATATATATATTATATATAATATATATATAATTATATATATATATATATTATAGTATATATTATCATTAGTCAATCTGAATTACTTCAAAAATAAAGTAATTACTACTGTATACTCAGTTTATCAGAGGAAAAAGTAATTCCTAATTTTTTTTATTCCGTTTATTCATTTAGTGCCAACAGTGAGAAAACCTCAGTTACTCTTGGAGCTTACACCATCTGTCAAGTCTCATCTATGATTACGCACTCTAATTGACCATATGCACATACTAATTTTAACTGGGCTTATCTCATTGAAAAAGTGAGACTGTATATTTATAACTCTCGGTTTTTGTTGTAGTATAAATAAAATTCAACATTATCATTATTATAAAAAATTATTTATTAATAATATAATTAATATATTAAATTTTAATAAAATAAATAAGTATATATATTTAATATATATATATATAATATATATATATATATATATATATAATATATATTAATATATATATATATATATTATGATATACATATATATACTTATATATATATATATATATATTATTATAATATAATTATATAATATATTTATATAATACTATATTATATATTATTAATATGTAGATGTGTGATATAGTGTAGAGTTCATGGCTGATTTGATATGTAGGCTGATATATTATTGGTATCGTGTACTTAAAAAAAAAGTAATTTCGAAATATTTTGTTACCGTTACTCCGTTACTTGGAGAAACTTAATTCGTTATTGTATTCCGTTTCTTTGAAAGCGAAAAGTACCGATTGAGTACCGTTACTCCGTTACTTTTAGCTGTTGACTATGGCATGGCTGGGTGTAGTTGTGTGTATCTGTGTGTGTGTTGTACTGTGTAGTCTTTAATCTATACTCAAGTTAAGGCTTCAGATAGGTGATATACTTAATCTAAAATTATACACATATCGATGCTAATATATTAATGAAATTAAATAGTATTTGCTCATCAACACACTCCACTCGCTCAGATTCAAAATCTCACTAGACTGCTTTCTCAGGAGACTTAGATCGCTCTTATCTACACCCACTCTAATTCGATTTTAAATTTGCTCACTAGTGCCATCTTCCTGCCATTAACAACTTTCATACACTTTCCTGCTATCATCCGTTTCCCTTTCATCCAACAAAAATCCTAAATATATTAAACTCAGACACTTTCCAAATTGCTCACCATCTAACTTCACATCGAGACTGTCCTCACTCACAACCTATAAACTTACTCTTTCTACGTTTACTATTCAAACATCTCCTTTTACACTCTCTCTCAAATCTCTCTACCAAATCCTCTAAAACCTCTCTTCAGAGCCGCCATACAATAAAACCAAAATCATCCGCATATATATATATATTATAATTAAGTGTGGCAACCCTCCACTCTTTTCATTTCTCATATATCATCATTCTAATAACACCATCCTCATGCCACCCTCACATCTAATTCTTTCAATAACTCCTCACAAGTATATCCATATACAAATTAAAAAACAAGGGAGACATAACACATCCCCTGTGACAAATACTTCTAGCTATTAATATAATTATATAAATCAATCACCATCAACTCCCTTTATATATTCTTACACACGTGCTATACTTATCTTTCAATATCTTTTTGATTCCTCAATCAAGCTTTCACTATTACAACAACATAATCATACACTAATACACCTTGACCACTTAGAGCTCCTTTATTAATCCTATCATATCAGTACACTGTTGACAAATTCCTTATAAACCTTAAAATACAATTTTATATCTCATCTTCTTCACACATCATATTCTTACTCTCTAGAATATAGTGACATATTTCTCTCAAATGTTATAAGTAGTTTCAGCTATTACACACATCCCTCTTTACTCGTTTAGCGTATTCTAATTACTGTGGCATTCACGTTTATGCATATCAATAATTTATGGTCAAACAATATATAGAGTTACATTCGACAGCACATCTAATATACAGACCAAAAAAAAAAAAATAACATAGCAAATAACATCTAACTCTTATACACCACTCAATACTTAAAAACAGTGAAGTTGCGCTCTTAATTAATCTCTGCACCAATGCTGATCACTTATAGCTACTCTTACACACATATCTTAAACTCTTATACAGCCTACATCTCAGAATAATTTTATCTCTCTCAGCCATTTATCAAAAATTAAGGAAGATACAAATTAATTATCTTCATACCCGATCCCATTATAATAACAGTTTTTTGCTTTACTCCTTATTATATTCTTCTCTCTATCAAATAAAATATCATCATGTGTTTACGTTCATGCGCATCCTCGGACTACTAGACTAATTTGCTCCCGTACTGATCTCTTCCGCAACTCGGAAAAAAATGTACCTCTTTCCTTTTAAAACTTTCTCACTATAATAGAGAACCTACATAATACCTGCATACACCCAAAAATACTTTTTTCATAATTAATTTTCTAGCACTCCGAGGAGCACTTGAACAGCATCATCACTTATAAATCACTCTGTCTTACCCCTTCAGTGCCCTATATGTTATGCAGAATTTTTTCTCGAAGGACTCTCGATCTTCCTGCTCTTACTATCATCTCACATCAGATATTTCTATTTTTTATCTTTATCCAGTTTTTCTCTATACTCAAGGCATGACAGACTCAACCCTATATATTCTTTATACTATTGCCATTACATATTATTATTATTCATATTATAATATATATATATATTATTATATATATTAATATATATATATATATATATGATATTATTTATTATAATATATATATATATTATATATTAATATATTATATATAATATATTATATATATATAATATATATTATATATATATATATACTTAATATATATTATATATATATATGATATATTAATATATATTATATATATAAGTGATTTTTATAAGTGACTTTATGACCTCTACCTAAAACTAACTAACTAAATCTACTAACACTACTCTTCAATTACGCCAATTGTTATTATGCAAGTATATTTCTCATGTATAGACGTTTAGATTTACACCCTCACGTGGAGCAGCTCGTCCTCAGATTCATGTTCATTCTAAGTTACGATGACACCATCCCTATTCTTTATTCTTAGCAAATTCCCCCTATTCCTTTATATATATATAGTGTTATAATAAAAAATTTAAGCTTTGTAAAGTTTGTAAGACTGGAAAATGCATTTGAAAACACTATAATATTTAAGTTGAATTAGAAAAATAACAAATACTATTTTCTATTATGTCAATGTTTTAACTAATTTTCTCAAAATTTAATATTTAATAATTAAATATAATTCTAATAAAAGTTAAATAAAAATAAATTTGAATATTATTATTATTACTTAGATGCTCTTTTAAATGATATATTATAAAAATGTAGTTTATATAGGGCAATTTATCTTTATTTAAATTTATGAAAATGGATTCTTTATCTAGCGTGTAGAGACTTGTGGGTGGTCAATTGTGCGATGCAGATTAGGTACATTACGCAAAGGAAGTGATACAGACTCTTTTAATTATATATTTTAACGGTATTATGTGTGCAAATAATACGGATATACGGCAGAAGTTGATTCGGTGGGTGCGTTGTGTATTGAAAGAAAAGTTAAGAAGGTCCGTAACTCTGTTACACCAAAAACTAATTTCGTTAGTAACGGGTCGGTTGCCCACCTTCCTGCTTATATAGGGTTTAACAGGTTCGTCCCAATCAATGTATTGGCAGGGACCGTGGCACCGTCAGGGCTTAACGCGTGAGCTTTCCTACAAAACAGCTTAGGACATTTTAAAAATTTTAATCTTATATACCTTATTTTTACGTTACAACTCAATGTAATAAGAAGGCAATCTAGCGTATGAGTAAATTTAAATTATACTGTAAGGATAGCATTACCATAACCTATTCCGATTACTAAGTTTTATTATTGGTACCCCCTTGGAGTTTAATAAAGGAATAATCTTAGATACTATATTACTATATAACTTAATTAGTATTAATATATATCATATAATATACTATATATAATATATATATATATATATATATATAACTATAGTTTGTTCGGTTTTAATTAGGAACGGACAAAACTCTACATAAAATATTGTTTTTTCATGTATATTATATTATATACTACGGTTAATAATGTACATAGATATACTCATGTTTGTTATCTAAAGATTCTACTATTTCATCTTAGTTTTCGATGGTTTATTAATAGTATATTACCGATTTACTATATAAATGACAAACACAAATATAATTCA
>JABUQX010120035.1:40000-44185 GCA_015478945.1 Trachelipus rathkii | reverse complement strand
CTCCCTGTTTATTTTCATTCCCCACTCCATCATAACTTCATTCCAAGAATTCACAGCAGCTTGTAGTTCGTGTTGTTCCTTTGTCACCACAGCCGCGTCGTCAGCGTATACAAAGGTGTATTCCCTATCCTCTCTTACACATATCCTCTTCAAGCAGTTGTCCAGATATAATGCAAAAAGTAAAGGGGACAGCACACTGCCCTGCCTTACTCCAGTCTTCGTTTCAAACCATTTCTCCTTTCCCATCTCCGTTCTAACCGTGTTTATGGGGTTTTCATACATATTCCTTATTATCCTTATCAGCTTCTTATTTATTCCATATGCAGGGTCTTCCATCACCATCCACAATCTCTCTCTTTGCATTCTATCAAAAGCTTTCTCTAGATCTATAAATGCGATATATGCTACCTTATTCCATTCTATGCTCTTCTCCACTATCATTTTTAAAGAGACAAATTCAAGTCAATTACCGCTTCTATTTTGGCCTGAATCCGTGTGCACACTCTCCAATCTTTCCCTCTAATTCTCTTCCGAAGTCCTCTTTCTCTTTTATCTTCTCGTATATTTTATATGCACTCAACAGCAACACTATTCCTCTGTAATTCTGGCATTCTCTTCTATCTCCTTTTTATGTATTGGACATATCACAGCTTTTCTCCAATCTGACGGTATGTTCTCCTCTCTCCATATACAATTTATAAGTTCTGTCATCCATGCCACCATACCTTCTCCTGTTTTGAATAATTCATTATTTAGTCCATCGACTCCTGGGCTCTTTCCATTCTTTAAGGCTCTTATAGCTTGTCTCACTTCCTCGCCATGTATCGGTTCCAAGTCATCCTGTTCTCGGTCTTCCATTTGTGGGTTATCCTCTTCCATATATTCCTCGTTGTCCACCACATTTAATAATTCATCAAAATATTCTGTCCATATCTCCTCGACCTTTTCACTATCCACTATTGGTTCTCTATCTTTGTTGAATATCACATTCGTGTTAGGTTCATCTTTTGTTCTTAATCTTTTAGCCATTCCATATATCAACTTCCTAGTGCTCCTCATGTCTTCCTCCAATTCTCCTCCTATTCTTTCCCATGATAAATCGATGTTTCGTCTTTTTACTATTTCTGCATGATTTCTCGCCAGAACATAAGCTTGTCTATTTTCCTCTGTCCTTGTCTTCATCCATAAACGGTATTTCTTGTTTTATATATATAATATATATATATATATATATTTATAAAGTTATATATACTATATATATATATATATATATATAATATATATATATTATATATATAGTATATATATATTATATTATATATATGTCACAAATTCGCCCCTAAATGTATCCTCGTGTGGCCCACCTGCAGATGTGTGGTCTCTCTTTTGAGGTAGTTATCTAGGGTGTGACACTTCCCAGGTTCGTTACTGGCCTATTTTCTTCTGAGCGAAAATTCTTGTCTTCCTGAAAATTTCCGCTCGAGCTTACTCGAGCGTTTTTGTATAGAGCTTCCTACTTTCTCACGCAGTCCTTTCAAGTAAATCCAAAGTACGTTTGTACCAGGATTACAAGGTTTGCAAAAATGAAATATTGAAAGCTATTCTTAATCTTTTAATTCCCACTGACTAAAGTAAATTACGGAAGGAGTCCAGGATATGAAGAAGCGGGCGAACACAAGAAATGAACATTATATGTGTAAAATGCTCGCTCCTTTCATATCATTTCCTTAATATATCTTACACTTACTTTAAAATTACATTGTATAGAACATTATTACAAAGTTCTTAAAAATTATTCGAAATAATTTTACAATAACTATTGAATCTACTTGATCTAAAATACTCTTTTGCTAGAAAAATGAATAAAAAGTACTAAATTAATTAAAGAAATGTAGATCCTCACTAATAATATTGTAAAATAAGTTATTTAAATTACATATATATATATATATATATATATATATATATATATATATATATATATATATAAGTATATATATATACTATATAATATATATAATAATAATATAATATTATATATATATATATATCGATTCATTATTGTTATATTTTTATTTAGTTTTATATATATAATAGATATATATATATTATATAATATGATATATATATATATATATATATATATATAAATATTATATATATATATATATATATATATATATATATATATTGATATCTATTATGCTTAATTAATATGTATTTACTTTTGAGGACGGTATATATATATATATATATATAATATATATTATATATATATATATATACAGTATATAATATATATAATATATATATATTATATATATATATATATATTATAATATATAGTATATATAAACGTATCATTATACCTATATATATACGTATATATAATACTATACTAGTCAGTATACTATACTTAACTATATATATATATATTATATTACATATATTATATATACTATTAATACTATATACTAATATTACTAATACTATACTCCATATATACCATATAAATTATAATATATACGTAACTAGTAACTGAATCAAATTTTCTTTAATCTATATTGACTCATTTATTACGAGAACGGAAAAAAATACAAACATAAATAAACATGTACAGACAAAAAGAAGTGATTTTTTTTTCTTTTCTATTAAAACATTCACTTAGTATTATCCTAATAATTTCAATCTAACATGTCTTTGGCAATACACATGTAAATCGATTTGGACAAATGTTTACACTCTTTGTAAGTGTTGGTATGTATCGCGTTTTAAAAACATCGTTTTTACGTAAAAACAAATTATATTGTCATCTAAAGTACCACAGACATGGAAAATCACAACTATACAACTCTCGCATATAAATGTTTCCATGAGTTAAAGATTAAGGAGACGTCAATCAAAGCCCTACCCTAATAGATTTTACCCCAAGTAATTTTTTCCATCAACTTGCATAACCTCGTCTGTAATTTCCGAGTCGATGAGCGCATTATTGACTGCCATCCCTGAAAGCCTCGACTTTAAAACAGAAAAATGCAGTAAAATATATCAAAACATCATCACATCATCATTCCCCAACTGTTTAGAACTACTCATATCCATCCCATTCTCAACCAAACAACAAACTGCCACATGATCCAGCCTCTTATAGACCATTATCTTTGCTATCGACACTCTCCAAAGTTTTTGAAAAACTCATGTTAAACAGAACACAACCTCTTCTTCTTACCTCCAGATCTCAACCTAGTTACAAAACAACACTACTCACTGAACTCTCATAAACTTCATAAAGTAGGGCAGTAATCAGTCTATGGAATACGACCTTGTTGAATAAACTGGAAGATACCGAGGACAGCTACGGAAAGAGGAAGAGGCTACTTTTAGACTCTGCAGTTTCATGCCAGTCACCCGCTACATGAGAGGGGTCCAACAGAGAGTGATTTGGTTTTTACAGAAAGTGGATCCTATGCTGGATTTTTGGGTCGAATGGGTGCTGAGGTTGACTGCAGGACTGATGTTGGAACAACAACTTCCTTTTCAATGGTTAGATGATCTAATTGGTGGATTCAATTCTTTACATTGAAAACAACTGATTGGGAAAAGTAAGGATGGAAGAATTAAATGCATTTAGGTTTTACGCGGATTTGCAACAAGCGTATGAAAAAGGATTAATAGAACCTCCATGGCAGTCGTTCAGTAATACATATAGCCTGTTGCTGGCTAACTTCTCCAATGGAATCAAAAGTAGGATTTTGACGATAGTTGAACCAGCGTGTGTGTAAGAATAAATAGATTCGAAAGAGAATGATTGGTTTAATATTAATAGCGGGATGTGTTAATCTCCTTGGTTATTCAATTGTATATGGAATGGACTCAGGGAAAGAATTTTTAAGAGCAAGACGGGTGGTGGCATGCGCATGGTTTAGAACTGATGTGCGAGAGAGGAAGAGAGTGGAGGGTTCCCTACCTTTTGCATTAGAAATTACCTGGACCCCAAAGACAATTTGAGTGATATAAAAGGTATTAATCTTGGATTTCAGACAAAAAAAAAACTTCTCAAAGAAGTCGCTTCGAATGAAAGTAATATCCTAAAATTCAAACTTGAATGCCAGACTGTGCTAATCAAAATGAAGAAAAGGTATTAGAAAGATGCCCTCTGAAGTACAAGCCTGTCCAAGGGCTCTC
>JABUQX010120035.1:12500-30000 GCA_015478945.1 Trachelipus rathkii | reverse complement strand
CTAAAATCCCCTCATCCTCTCAATCCGCAGATAGTGGATTTTTTTACTATACGGCGATGGCGGATAGTGATATTTTACTATCGCATCGCGGAATAGTTCAAAAAATCACCATCCGCTACAGGTCTTCATTAGGTAAGACAGCAAAGATGCAGTTGGCGAAGCGCAATACAATGACATACACAAATATAATATCAGTTCGGGAAACACAATAGCGTATATACATTATAATGCAAATTATTTTTTATTTTCATTATCCAAAACAGCCAATCTTAGAAACTTAACAGTTTAACTACTTTAGTTTTCCAATTAATAATAATAAATAATAATAATCATAATAATTAATTAATAATAAATAACTAATAATAATAATAATAATAATAATCATAATAATAAATAATAATAATAATATATAAAATAATAGGTTTTATAAAACTTCTACTCCGAGCTCCGACTCCGACTCCTCTTACACAGGAATTTTCGACTCCGACTCCGACTTCCCTTACACAGGAATTTTCCGACTCACCGACTCCAGACTCCCGAACTCCGACTCCGACTCCTGGAAAATTGCCCGACTCCACGACTCCGACTCCGCAGCGCCTGTCACTACTGTTTGGTATAATTATATACTATATATATATATATATAATATATACTTCATACTATATATATATATATATATATAGTACTTATTAATTACTATAATATATATATATATTAATCTATATATATATATATATATTATATATATATATATATAATATATATATATATATATATATATATCATAGTAATATATATATATCATAATTTTTTAATTCAAACTTCAAAGATTAAACATCCGCATCCGCCATCCTCTTTAGATCCGCATCCGCATCCGCATCCGATCCGCATCCGCATCCGCAAACAGTCAAATTTTGACATCCGGTCCACCTCACTAAATACTAGATACGGACTAATATATATATATATATAGTATATATAATATCAATACTATATATTTATATATAAAATAATAATATATTAATTATACTATATATATATTTATATATATATAGATACTATATTATATATATATAATATATATATAATATATTACGTAGTACCGTTACGTAACCCACAATACCCCCCGCTCAAGCGGGAAAAAAGTGGAAGTAAAATAATAATAATAATATATAATATATTATACTATAATATATATACTATATATAATATATATATATATTAATATATATACTATATATATATATATCATATAATATAGTATATATAATATTATATATATATATTATATATATAATATATAAATATAACAAAAAGTATCGCGATACCCATTATTGACAAAAAAATTTATCGGATAGCAGATAACCCGAACCCGTTATCGCGATAAATTATCGCCATATAGTTATCGGTAGTTTGAAACAAAAATTATCGCGATACCGATTGTCGGTAAAAGATTTTATCGGATAATAGATAACCCGAAACCGTTATCGCGATAACGCCCACCTATGGTTTGGAGTATAGTACAGTCGTAAAGATAATTTTTTTTTTTTTGTAAATAAAGCGAGAGCGTCCTTAGTAAAACGAATGCTAGGAGTGTCATGGAAAACTGTTGTGGATTGGTACAGTTTTTGTAGAGAAGTGTGTGAAAACGAAATTTTAAGTAGTTTAAATAAACTTCGGGGTATAAATAAAATTGTAGAAGTAGATGAAACTGTGTTTGGAAAACGCAAGTACAATAAAGGGCGTATTTTGAAAAGCAAGTGGGTAATAGGTGGAATAGAAAGAGGGACAGGGAAATGTTTTTTCGTTCCCGTACCAAATAGAAATAGCGAGACAATAACCAAAATATTAAAAGAATACATTTGTCCCGGGACAACTGCAATAACGGACGAGTAGAAAGGTTACAGATATTTTTAAGAAACAGATCTAAATCATATGACAGTGAACTATTCTTTATACTTAGGACTCATTTTTTGATCGAGTGACTAGAGTCGCCGTGAAGTTGCTCAATGGTCAATAGAGGAGTCGATTGACTTATTGACGGCGATTGTAGAGTCTTATTTTATTAAATTAAAAAATAGTTTTTATGTTTTTAAAAATTGTTTCACCAGCACTCACGGTTCGGGGGGTACGGTTACCTTGTGTGCCATGCATTTACGTTTATAAGTTACAAAAAAAATATTCATTCCATCTGATACAAGTACTTTTCAAGATGTCTGGGGAGCCTAATATTGGGCGGCTCATGTTTCAGAAATTTCGGGGAAACGCGAGAATTGTACGTACATCAAACAGCCTATTTATATATTTTTAATAATATATATTATATATATACTATATAATATATATATAACTATAACTATAATATTAATACTATAATATAATATATATATATATATATATATATATAATATATATTATATATGTACCATATATATATATATTAAATAATATATATATATATATATACATATATATCTATATATACCTATATAACCACATATATATATATATATATATATATATATATATGAAGATTAACTAGTATATACTATAATATAATATTATATAATAATATATATATATATATAATAATATATAATATAATACTATTATATATATATACTAACTATTATATATATCATATATATAATATATATAATATACTATATATAATATATATATATAATATATATATAATATAATTATTACTAATTATTATACTACTTATACCTATATAATAATATACTATATTAATTATATATTATATATTACGTGATGGGACGATTATCCAAATTTTGCCGCATGACGATGACGATTATAGTAAATTTTGACGATGACGATGACGATTATTTGAAAAAAAATATTTTAAAAAGAATTTTCTCTCTTCTCCATATATATTACATATATACTATAAGGTACTATAAACTAATATTAATAGTATATATAATAATATATACTATACTATATATATGTATATAATAATATATATATAATAATACAAATAAGTATCATAGTATATCAGTAGATTATTGACTACCTATATTATAGATCATGAATAATATACTATACAAGGGCTGTAAGAACAGGATGGGGCAGGAGGGGCTCAAGTCCGCTCCGAAACTGTATATTAACAGAATCAATAATTTCTTGATTCCTAAGCTCTTTAATATTTACAATAATTATATAATAATTAATAAATAAAATATAATAAAAATAAAATAATAATAATAATAAATAATAATAATAATAATAATAAATAATAAATTAATATAATAATAATAATAAATTAATAATACACAATTGAACAATATAGTGTAGTAGTATTCTAATGGAACATGAGGAACACTTGTTTGTTGGTCCGATAACATTTCTTAGGTCAAGTGGCTGTTCCTCAGTCAATACATGTCTAAAATATTTAGACCAGGGAGACTTAAATGTAAGGTTTCCAGGTTGCAGACTGATAGGCAAATTGGCACCTCAGATTAGGAACTAAATGTTCAGGCCTGTATAAATATTTCTAAAGGGACTAGATGGAGGGAGCTGTAATCGTTCGAATGGACACTAGCAAAGGTCATTCTTCTCTCAAACTAAAACTCTTTCTCTCTCTTCATAAACCATGAGTCATCGATCCGAGCTTGTTCTCTGGTCATGTCTAATACTAGAGACAGGCGTATGGTGTAGGAAAAATTTTTGTTCTCCAATCAACTGCTACGCCACATTTCATTCAAGCTAAGAAAAAGCGTATGCAGGGATTACTCTTCGACGAGCAAAGCGGGCTCTTCATCAAAACGAAGTGCGTCTAACGTCAGTTGGTTTCCTATTGACAAAATCTTTCTGCCTCTTGACCAAAAAACATCTCTAGTCAACTTCTGGTAAATCTCCCTTTATTCTGATGGCATTGTGTTGTTAATTCTCCAACTAAAAGAGGCCAATCTCGTTTGGCGGACCTCCTATTTCTTCCACTAAACTCACACAACCCTAGACCGCATTCTGCATTTCTCTTCTTCCCTTCACTTTCCTGTCAGGTGTCCTATGTCTTTGCCTGTGATTACATTAGATCGGGTGCGCAAAGGCCCCTGAAATCTATGAAGGATAGGAAGAGCGGGGTTTCCCAGAGGCATTCCTCCCCGAATTTTGAGGGAGTGTGCTTCCGTACTATCCCCGCCCCTCGTTCAACTATACTCCCTATTTCTCAATACTAGCACGTTCCCTCAGCGTTGAACGCCTCACACCCATGTCCAACCTATCCCGAAAAAAGGAAGCAGCTCTAATCCTTCTAACTATTCGCCCTATAGATCTCACTTGTATTCTATCTAACGACTTTGAAAACCCTTCCATCTCACTTCTTAGATATATCTTGGAACAACATACCACATTCCCTTTCATTCCGATAACCAGTACAGCTTCTGCGCGTCGAGGTTCTTCTGGCGATATACTTCTCTATCTTAAACCGATTTGTATGTTTTTCGCTGCTTGGAAACTACGCGGAAGAACCTTGAGTTGGGGCGTACATATCCAAAATCAATTTGACCGAGTGATGGCAAGACGTCACTACTCTCAAGCTCCCTCCTCTTAGGGTCCTCTTTCTCTTTGGCTATCTATTAGGTCTAGCTTTCTTTCACAATCTCTAAATATCGCTTTGTTGTGATGGGCGACTTCTGCTTTTCTGTCCAATAGGGGTGCTCCTCAGGGTTTCTTGTCTTATCTCCCTACTTATCCCTGCTCATTAATGAATCTTCTCACCTGCCACATCTAAACTCTAGCCACTCATTATACGATGACTCGATCCTTCCATTGCTTCAACTCATTTCAGTTCTGCTTCCTCTTTTACTTCTGAATGCCTCTCGCTTAATCTTTCTTATTCTATCTCGCCTTAATCTGCGGATAGAATTGTCGGATGGGGTTCCGCTCTCACCTTGTGAAATTCAATTCTTTAAAAACCCAACTTCTGCAAAACTCCTTCTCTTAAACGCATTCTAACTTTCCTATCTCTTATCGACGGTTCTCCGTCTGCTCTTGTTGACCAATATAAAACATCCTGGCCTTAACATAAACAAAAAAATGTCTGGAAACTCCCCATGTTACAACGTGGGATTGCATAGGCAGGCCTCAACATAAACTGGGAGTCTGCTCTAACTGCGAGACTTTTTTTCTCTCTCAGTTGCTCCAGCTATACAGGATCTCATCCGCCTTGTATGGAGTACTGCTCTCATATTGGGGGGGCTCAGGTTTCACCCGGCTTTGTGGATAGGGTTCGAATCCAAAGGCCAAAAGACTTGCTAAAATGTTCTAGTTTGTGCTTTATCTCTATTCTATATGCACCCCAGCGGCAGATGCTCGAGGGAACTTATCATTTGGGTACCACCACCTTACGAGCGCCCTTGAGCACAAGGAGTGCTGTATCTGCGCACAAGTTTGTGTTGATATTGTAACTCCAGGCAGTAGTTCGCTCTTGTGTGCTTCATTCTATCCCGCCATCTCTGTTGCCTGTGGCGATTCTCTATCCCATCTCCTGTATGTCCTGGCTTAATTTATTTACCCTCACTATTAAAAAGCCTCGGGCTGATGCATCAAAATCTGTCGTAATTTGCGCTAGTACGTGAACTTTTTCAAGCGGTACTCACAACGCCCTCCTTGAATAGCCGGCTTCGGAAGTCGCGAGTTGGCGTGTGTGACACACTTGTAAAAAAATAAATCCTTAAGGTGGGCAATATGTGGCAAATGAAGCTAAATCCAGTACTCCACCCATGCCAAAACATGCATTCAGATCATTCCAGAAAATCTCACTCTCCTCATACCCTCAGATCGACCATATGTCGCAACCACACAACTATTTACTATTCAAACTTAAATTTTAATCCTTATAGAATTCTAGCCACTCACACACACAAAATTCTACCATACCTCTCTACCACAAGTCACTCATCAAATTGCAAAATCTATCTATCCCCCTCTCATTCCTTTCCACACCAAACCAAAACACATGTCACCCACCACACCATTGTTCACCGGTTCCTTCCATCTTGTTCAGTCACAGCTAGCCAAATCAAATATTTGACCTTTCTAAACACATCCATCACCTCTCCTCATCAACAATTTATTCCTCTCACCATTCCATTGTATCCATACGATTTCATACATTTTCGCGGAAAGATTAGAACGCCGCATACGGCGATCACGACCTTCTCTGAGGCCATGCATTAGCCATCCCTGGCAAAATGATAAGTGGTAGTATGGGAACAAGCCACCCAACTAACCCCACCCATCACTTTAGTATCCTCTACGACACGCGAGGGACATACGATGTCGGCAATTTTTTCTCCCCACAAATAGGGATATAAGGGATAGGGATTGTCTGTAAGATTGTGTCTAGAAGAGGAGTGTGGATAAAAGTATGTGTGTATATGATATGTAGATAAAAGATGGTGTCTCTAAGATGTTGTCTGGATGAGTGGATAATGAACGCACGAAGAGAAAAGAGCGAACCATTAGGCACTGAAATGTCATACATACCATGGATCAAAATGGCTATATATTTATATAATATATATAATATATATATATATATATATATATATATATATATAATATATATATCATATAATATATAATATATACATATATATATATACTATTATATATATATACTACTCATATCATATATATATATCATATATAATATAATTATTTTTATTATATATATATATATATATATTATTAGGAATATTTTATTCCTGTATTAAACCTTACTATTTGCTATTAATTATATTAGATTAAACTAAGGGATTTTAAAATGCTTACAAATTTTAGAATATTTCTTATATCTCTACACTATGTTTTGGTGTTTTGGAGACTTTCTTTGCTTTAGCAATATATTTTTAGTTAGGCAACACCCAAAGGCGTGGGTTTAAAAAAATAATTGAAGCGAGAATTCGCTTAGGGCAGATTGCTGATAGAACTAGGCTTTTAAAATGTAGCCGTGAGCTATAACAGTGAATTATTTAAAAGTTGGCTCCTATATTTACCTAAAATTATGAAGAGTCTATAAACAGTAAAGTATTCTTTTACCTTTAAACTTAAATAATATTTTTAGTCTTAGGTTCTGAACTATCTCCTTTTTATAAAAAGAGGAAACAGTGCCCAACGTAAATTAGGCTAGGTATGCTTTTTATTCTATTTTACCCTTATACTCTTCTAACTCTA
This sequence comes from Trachelipus rathkii, assembly GCA_015478945.1. Lineage (NCBI taxonomy): Eukaryota > Metazoa > Arthropoda > Malacostraca > Isopoda > Trachelipodidae > Trachelipus > Trachelipus rathkii. The sequence continues at coordinate 22,797 of JABUQX010120035.1, read as the reverse complement.
TCTCACTAAACCTAATTTTAGTTTGGGACATACTCTTTGTCTGGAAGATTGTTTAGGCCATAAGCTAAGAATTATTTTTAACTACGTTTAAAATAGCCTTCAAATTCAAGGCTCACCTTCCAAATAAACTTACTATGAAACAAATTTGTCTGTTTAAATTTATATTATAAACCTTAGGTGAGTAATTATTCGTTTCTTTAACATTTTTTAAATATTAAGATAGAAATCCTCATTTTAGGAATGAGCAGTTCACTAACTGTTCTAATTGCACATTAGAAATTATTCTGCCAAGAATAATTTCTTATAACTTTCAAAGTAAGTTTTAGAGGACGTCTATTTTAATTATTCCTATTAGCCTATGCTATTTGAATTTATTTATTGCTCACCTTATAGTTTATTGAAGTTGCATTTATACTTGGAGTATGTAGCCTAAATTTGAAGTTGACTTGTAACGTAGTTATTTGCTTAAAATTATAATTACATTGTTTTAAAATTATCGAGTTTGCAAATGAAATTAGTTTTAGACTTTTAGTTACTCATTTATAAAAGATAAAATATCAGAGGAGAAATTTCTTTAAATAGTTAGATTAAATTGACAAAAATTGATTGTACTTTGTAGCATAATTTAAACTAGGCGATTTTAAGTGATAGTAATCCCGCTCTAGATTAAATGCTTGATATCAAAGAATGATTTACATAATTTATAATAATTTAGCCTTATCACTTTGGCCTTATATAATAAAATCTATAGTGCAAGCGAAGAGTCTGTTCCCTCAATTGAAATTAATTTTGCAAAAAACCCTTCTAGCCTAAGTTTTCAAGTGCTGAAAGTGCCTCCCAAACAAGTTAGATTTTTTTGTGTGATTATTTGGCTAAATTAGATGCTCCATACATAAATCCTGTGCATTGTTAGATTAAATTATTTTCATTAAAGCTGAAACTTGGGGTGTATGATGAGAATCTGATTAGGCTTCCTATTTCTAGGTACTAAATTATACTTTGCTTAAGATTGAAGCTCACACTATGTTTGTTTGCCTAATAGGCTATTATTGACCTGCTTGGTATAGTTCTACTCTTTTTAGTAAGTGCTAGGGCATTAATGCATCTCATTTGGTTTGAACCTTAAAGTAAATGGGAATAAAGTCTTGTACGCCAAAATTGTATGGGTTGGAAAAAAAAGTAGCCGCATCCTGTAATAAGGATTTTCTCCGAGGCCTGCATGTATTTTGGGATTGTCCCAAACCGTCTTATGGGTGTATGCACGCTTATAATAATTCCTTTTATATATTAAAGTTCTTTATGATTAAACGAGCCCATTCAAGATTTGGCAACTTTTCTGCTGAGCTGACGTATACGATAGGCCTACTTAAGTTTTACTGGCTTATCTTATTTTGAAGACATTTAATTTAAAGTTTTACTAATATTTGTTATTGTTAGAATTACACTTTGTATTTAGGCCTAATAATAAATTTGTGCTGCGATTTTCTAAGAATCGGTAGTGGGACACTTCTGCCCTACTATTACCTAATATATTGCGCTTGTGCACGAAGCATATTTTTTAAATATTTTAAACATTGCTCTTATGCATTATTAGGCTTATTTAAAGTTCTTAAATTAATTGCATTAAATTAATGTGCGATAGGCTAATGCCATCTTTGCTTTAATATTTATTAGGACTATTGTCGTCAGACAGTTTCCGCGTTAAAGATTTGTTTTAGGACTTCTATCTTTGGGTAGTGGTCTTCCTTTAAACATTCATATCTATATTTTTTGGCCTATTGGTTTTAAAATTTTACACAACCTTTTACACTTATTTGGCATATTTTGGAATAAAAATTCCTTTATAAATTTTACTTACGTACATTACATGTGTTTTTTAAACATTTACATGACCTTTAACATATTTAGTGTTTTGTATTATTAATTGCCTTTGTTTTTAAACATTTACATGGACCTTACATAATATATGTTTGGTTCTTCAATAATTGGCCTTTGGCTTTTAAACATTTACATGACCTTACATATATATGTTGGGTCCTTCTTTATTTGGCCTTTGGCTTTTAAACATTTACATGACCTTACATATATATGTTTGGTCCTTCAATAATTGGCCTTTGGCTTTTAAACGTTTACATTGACCATTTGCATGTTTTGTCCCTTTATATCAGTTGTCATATGGGCAGTTTAACAATTATTTGACATTACATACGGTACTTATATTTTATATTTAGCCATCGGCTTGTTCGAAAAAAAAAATACTTTGACCCATGTGGTCTGTTTTTGATATAATTAAAAAAAAAAATGTGGTCCTTTTGATAATAAAAATAATAAAAAAGATTTTGCTTTGAATTTCCCATTTAATTCTGGTTTGAACCGGTTGCACAACAGTGCTACCTTATACTCCTATTCCCTTTTTTGTCTCTGGTTTTACAACAGTGCCTATTAGGCCTATATCACAAACATGGTTCAAAGCTAAAATCTTACTATAAAATTTTTATTTGATTTTACATTTAGCCATCGGCTTCTTTTAAAAAAAAAATACTTTGGCCCATGTGGTCTGTTTTTTGATATGGTTAAAAAAAAAAAGATTTCCTTTGAACCTTTTACCCATTTAATTCTGGTTTAAACTGGTTGCATATTGCACAACAGTGCTAGCTTATACTCCTCTATGCTTTTTTTTGGTCTGGTTTTACAACAGTGCCTATTATATCACAAACATGGTTCAAAGCTAAAATCTTATTTTAAAATTTTAAATTATTATAAATTTATCGTTTTGATTTTACACACTTGCCCTTGTGGACTACTCAACTATATTTGAGTAATTTATTCTGCCTTTCCATGTTAATTATCATATTTTGAATACTTTGCTTATACTATTGTACTGCTTTGTTTGTATGAAGCTTAAACTTTGTAAATATGTTTAATTTGCTTTATAATATTGCATGTTATGATATGAGCAATTGCATGTTGTTCTGAACTGAATGTTATGGTTTAAAAGTTGTGTTTGTACATTTGAAAATCATTTCCCCTTAATTTGCCTCCAGCAAATTTTTTTTGCTGGGAGGATACTAGGAATATTTTATTCCTGTATTAAACCTTACTATTTGCTATTAATTATATTAGATTAAACTAAGGGATTTTAAAATGCTTACAAATTTTAGAATATTTCTTATATCTCTACACTATGTTTTGGTGTTTTGGAGACTTTCTTTGCTTTAGCAATATATTTTTAGTTAGGCAACACCCAAGGGCGTGGGTTTAAAAAATAATTGAAGCGAGAATCGCTTAGGGCAGATTGCTGATAGAACTAGGCTTTTAAAATGTAGCCGTGAGCTATAACAGTGAATTATTTATAAAGTTGGCTCCTATATTTACATAAAATTATGAAGAGTCTACAAACCGTAAAGTATATCTCTTATCGTTAAACTTAAATAATATTTTTAGTCTTGGGTTCTGAACTATCTCCTTTTTATTAAAAGAGTGAACAGAGCCCAACATAAAATTAGGTCAGGTGTAATCAGAAAATTTCTGTGCGACAAATTATGAATTGTGACTCTGTGATTGATCTAATTCCAATTGCTTTCAAAACAAGTTCCACCTCCACTAGTCGCACCTTCCACATTACAAAAATGCAAATTGCATAACTTCGAAGTTTTTTAACCTGCCGCACCTTATGTTTCAATTTGGATTATATTCTAATGAATTAAACCTTCACCTTTTACCATCTATATTTAAGATGTTGAAGAAATAAAAAAACTCCAAGGTACGAAGAGAAATTTCTCTCATTGACAATGGTATTTTATACTAGCTGCTGTTTATATTAATTCCTATCTGCAGGGTAAGCCTTTAAATGAAGATCAACAACCAAAAAAGCAAATCGTGCCACTTTGAAACGCTGACCATTTGCTATTATAAGGTTGCAAGAAGTTCAAGAAGAAAAGAATTCATATCTGAACATATTGTAAGTGATGAAACTACAACTATCCCCATTTACTACATCCAAGATCATTTTTCAGAAAAGCTCAGAAGAGAGGATGAAAAAAGCCTTTTAGATATTGAAGAGTTAGTCGCAAAGCTCGACTGCGTTCAAGAAAAAGGTTCAAGGTTTTTCCTCATCCTTGTACCACAATATTCCATAACTCATAACTTTAAAAAAACAAATTTTCTCTGCTGGCATGAAAGAAGTTGAAAAAAATTGATATTAACTTAGAAGCTTAAATTAGAAGAGGACATCGATAAGTATCCAGACATTGTACAATAAGCTGCAATTGCTGTTACTGATCTACATCCAAAGCAAGTTAGAGTTGAATGGCTTTTTCTGCTCTTAGCATTATAAAATCAGACCTAAGAGAAAAAATGAAGGAGACCTGGCAGATGCTATTTCTATTTTTTAAGAACTAATTCATTCATTGAGAGATGACACTAGATGTAAGTTCATGTAGCAGTATATATTATATATCTTATATATAATATATATATAATATAATATATATAAATATATATTATATATATATATATATATATATATATATAATATATAATATATATATATATCATATATAGTATATTATATTATATATATAGATATATTACTATATATATATATATTATATATATTATATATATATATATATATATATATATAATTATTAATATATACTACTACTATACTACTATATATATATATATAGTATATAATATATATATATACTTATATAAAAACAATATATAACTATATATATATATATATACTATAACCAATTTCAGTAGGCTCTCAATTATGGAATTTCTGGCGAACAAAAACATTCAGTACTTCCACATCCTCCATCACAGCCCAGATCTACGCTCCCTTGCGATTTTCACCTCTTCCCTAAGTTTGAAATATCTGAAACTTGTTAGGCATATCGTTTTTCCGATGGCAAAAACATAAAACAATACCTGGAACACCGTGAACTTATAACACACTTCTGCGAAAATTGGACTTCCGTAGAAACATTGGAAACGGCTTGTAAACCTCGCAAGGGATACTTTACTTTGTCCAAGGAAGATACACCCTCATGTAATACACTAGATTAAATCTGCAGACTCATTCTAGTAACCCTTACTTTGGAAACATCAATATATAATCTTTACTATACTATATATAATATAATACATATATATATATATATTATTACTATATCATATATATATATATTATACTATAATATATATATTATATATATAACTATATATAATATAGCTATATATATATATAACATACTATATATATATATATTATAATTACTATATAATATATAGTATATCTTACTACAATATATATATGAATTAGATCGAGGGGCTCTAAATGTAAGTTGTTCTAAGTTTGCGCAGAATTGATGATACCAAAGGTGGCTCCCTTAGTTAAAAAGGAATTAATGAAAGGAATTATATAAGGTTTTCAAAAAAATGATCCTTGATAAACCTCTATCAAAATAGGTCAGACAGATGTAAGTGAGCCAAATAAATTTTCAAATTAATAGTAACAAAGTGCAAGGTTCTCTTATTTTAATCGGTAACCTCAAATAAAAGAATTAAATTTAACTACGATCATCGAAAGCGGGATTTAGCTTTGAGCAAGTCTTGTGGACCAAAAAAAAAGATTCTAGCATGTGAGAAAAAGCCACCATAGAGATCACTGAGAAAACACTAAAACTATCAGTGTTATGGACAGTAAGGCAAATAACCGACCTACATACAGCAGTGTTAAGTATAACTAACATCTTCAACTCATCGGTTACTAACAAAACGTAACACAAAGTTATTACAGTTAGCTGCTATAATACTACCTTTAGGTCAATTATAAAAGAGTATGCAACAGGGTTTGGAGCACCCACTTATTTAACGAAAAAGACCTAGGTATGCATGCCTAAGAGTAGGAAAGTAGTGCAACAAGGATGGTTTCTGGGTTTTGAGGGTAAGAGCTATGGGAGAGGCTGAAGGAGTTAGGAATGTTTCTTTCTTGAAGGCTGATTTCCTCAATTTCGTGTATTTTCTGTAAGCTAAACCTGGAACCCACCACTATGTATATTTCAAGTTTGAAGTCATTCTTCCAAAAAAAAAATAGTGTAAACCGTTTGAAAAAGGACACTCGTCAAAAAACAAATTTTGACTGAACAGCAAATTAAACTCTTCCTAAAAATTACTCAGACACAGAAAAACATTCGAAAACGACGTTTAGAGGTCAGAAAAAGCTACAGATTGCTTTTTTTTTCCATCAAAATTGGCTGAAAATTAAGAATAATATGTCCACCTTTAGGTGAAAATTTGGCTCAGCCCGAAGCAAATATTGGACCCTGCTCTTTATTGAAGTAATATATATATATTATATAATATATATAATATATAATACATATATATATATATATATATATATATATATATATATATATATATATATATATATATAAATATATATAATAATATATATATATATAATATATATTAATATATAATATATGATAATATTATTATATAATATATTATATATATATATATATATATATATATATATATATATATAATATATATATATATATATAAATATATATATATATATATATATATATATAAAACGAAAAAAAATTCTTGCTACAGCCCTATAATATATATATAACTATTAATATATATATATATTATACTATATACTATATATATATATATAATATATATATATTATATATATATTATATATATATATATATAATATATAATAAATAATATATAGATATTATATATATATAATTATTACACTCACCTACCTTTCTCTCCCGCAAGACTGGGGGTAAGGTGCCTAGCATGCACTGGAAACAGAAAAGGAGTAGAAGAATATGACGCAAAGTCCCGGAAAAGAAGCTCAGCTTACCGCCCCCCTTTATACCTTTAGTGAGAACTCGTCACAGTCAGAAAATCCACCCTAAGCTTCACGGCCCTACTATGGCATCTCGCTAATGAGGGTTTTATCCTTAACCCAGGTGGGGCCACAACCATACCCTCTCACAAAACACCGCCATTCATCCTATTATGCACCTTTTCTTCTCGCCTCTGCCAAACTCAGATTTCTCTCCTTCAGGAATCCTTTTGCTGACTCACTCACTTTTTCCTCTGTCATCCCCAGCGCGTCGATTCCCAGGCAGTACTCAACACTTATGCATCCGCGCTTAAACCAACCAAAACTACCATCCATCCTTTCCACATGGCCAAAACCATCTCAAACGATAATTTTCATGATTCTCTCAAATCTACCCCTTTCTCCCATCAACACACTCTCTAATATGTTCATTCCTCATTTATCAATTCTTCTCATACCTAACACGCCCCTACAGATTGTCCATCTGAACCCATTGTACTTTAGATCTATACCTCTTATTCCAGACCCATAGTCCTCCACTACTATACATTAACACGCGGTAACAAACAACAAACCCTCATATATATATAATACTATTATATATATATATATATATATAATTATATATATATATATATATATATATATATATATATATATATATATATATATATATATATATATATATTATATATAATATATTATATTTATATTTATATTATTATATATATTATATAAATTATCCAGAGGATGGAGTCGGAGTCGAGTCCGCGTAATTTTCAAAAGAAGGGATGGGAGACGGGAGTTGCGTAATTCTTCAAGCAGGTCGGAGTCGGTAATTTTGAAAAGGGTGGAGTCGGAGTCGGAGTCGGAGTCGCAAAATTTTTGAACCGACTCCACAACCCTGGCTATAACAGTGAATTATTTAAAAAGTTGGCTCCTATATTTACCTAAAATTATGAAGAGTCTATAAACAGTAAAGCATTCTTTTACCTTTAAACTTAAATAATATTTTTAGTCTTAGGTCCTGAACTATCTCCTTTTTATTAAAAGAGGAAACAGTGCCCAACGTAAATTAGGCTAGGTATGCTTTTTATTCTATTTTACCCTTATACTCTTCTAACTCTATCTCACTAAACCTAATTTTAGTTTGGGACATACTCTTTGTCCGGAAGATTGTTTAGGCCATAAGCTAAGAATTATTTTTAACTACGTTTTATACTACTTAATTAAAATAGCCTTCAAATTCAAGGCTTACCTTCCAAGTAAACTTACTTTGAAAAATTTGTCTGTTAAAATTTATATTATAAACCTTAGGGGAGAATTATCGTTTGCTGTTAACATATTTAAAATTTTGAGAGCAAACTCTAGGGCAGGATCTGGGCAGTTCGTGTAACTGTTCTAATTTGCACAATAGAAAGTTCTGTCAGCCAAACCATTCCAATTTCTCTACTAAACTATATATAATATATATATATATATATATATATATATACTATATATTATATATATAGATATATATTATATATATATATTTTATAATAATACTATATATATAACACTATATAATATATATATATATATATATATATTATATAATATATATATATATAATATATAATATAAATATATATATTAAATAGATATATTTATTAATATATATATATATATAATATATGATATATATATATATATATATATACATATATTATTGAGTTTTAAATATTATCCAAAATTTTTAATATTTGTTCAATTAATCGGCAAAAATTGACGATGACGATTGAAAACAAATATGCCGATGACGATTAATCGTCCCATCACTAATATATATATATATATATATATATATATATATATATATATATATATAATTATATATATATATATATATATATATAATATATATATATAAATATATATATATATATATAGTAAATTATATATAATATATATATATATATATATATATATATAAATATATAATATAATACTATATTTATATAGATATTTAAATATATTTTATATATCGATTATTATATATATATGATATATATATAATATTATATAATATATATATATATTATGTGCCGTGTACTAGTCAATCGACTCAACTATTGACCATTGGGATACTTCACGGCGATCGAGCCACTCGATTTAAAAATGAGTCCTGGTCAGAAAGTAAACCTTTGCATATATATAGATATAGATATTATATATATATATATAATATAATATATTATATATATATATATATATATATATATATATATATATATATATATATATATATATATATATATATATATATATATATATATTGGGTGGGGGAGGTTAATTTTCAGTATATATAAAAAATTTTTAAATATGATCTTCCTTTAATGTGAGAAATTTTAAGTTCGTAACACGTAAAAAGAAAATAACCGAGGTATTAAAGGCAGGATCTCAATCATAATTTCGTCCTGCAGAAGGTAGCCATTCTATTTCTGGTAAAACGTTGAAACGAAGAAATGCAATCTTCAATTGAAATAAATTTAATTCTGCTCAGGTACCCGAGGGTCAAAATTACCAACGCCTAGAGCAATTTTTTTGTTTTTTCCTTCTAAAATCATTACGTCATGAGATATGGGGGTGAAATTGGAGAATTGGGGGAGTTAGGGGGTAATAGATATTGCTGTCACATAAAATCCACCTTAGCTGCACTGTGGGCTCCGTGGTGGGAAGTTTGTGGTATATATTACCGACGGATACCCTTTATGTCTGTTTAGTGTAGTGCAGTTTATAGTGTTGGCCGACGCACCGGGTGCGGTGCGTGGTGCGCTTATTTTGATGCGGTACGGTGCGGTGCGGTGCAGTACATAATTTCAGTGACCCGGTGCGGTGCGGAGTGAGATGTGCATCGAAACATAGAGGTGCGGTGCGGTGCGGTGACAAAAATAATTTTTGAGGTGCGGTGCGTGGTGTGCTTATTCTAGTGCGGTGCGGCGTGACAAAAATAATTTTTGAGGTGCGGTGCGTGGTGAGCTTACTCTAGTGCGGTGCGATGCGTGGTGAGCATACTCTAATGCGGTGCGGTGCTCAAAAAATCCGGTGCGCAAACACAAATATATATATATATATATATATATATATATATATATATATATATATATATATATATATATATATATATATATATATATACTTATATATATATATATATATATATATATATATATATATATATATATAATACTTTATATATATATATATATATATATATATATATATATATATATATATATATATATATATATATATATATATATATATATATATATATATATATATATATATATATATATATATATATATATATTTATATATATATATATATATATATATATATATATATATATATATATATATATA
>JABUQX010120035.1:0-7500 GCA_015478945.1 Trachelipus rathkii | reverse complement strand
TGCTATATTCAAGCTTGTTTTAAGATATTAATTTCTTTCTAGGCTTTAGTGATATTTAGTAAACTGTAGTTGGTAAAATAATTGCACAAGTTAGACTACCATTAAGCCTAAATATAGGTTTTGGATTGTCCATCATTGGCCGTACTTTGTTTGGTGACATTGATTGAGATAAGTTTCGGAGAATGCTTAAAACTTCAGTTTCAAACAATTTTTATATAACTCAAATTGGCTAGCAAGATCTAAGTTTATTATTATTATATGAGCTTTAACGGATTATTTTCTTTTATTTTGTCATTAGTAATTAGCCGCTTGGTTGTTTAAATAGCTAATTTGTTTGATTTAACAACTCACTCAACTCATTAAGCTATACATATATGTGTATCTTGGACATAAGAGGTGATCACTCTGATCCTTCCACTATTTTATGGGCACTGGAATAGAATATCAATTGTTAAGGAAGGAGACACAGACTAGATGAAAATATGAACAGTTGAAAATGTGGGATATTGAAAGGAGAAGTGTTGGGAAAAGTTAGTGGGATTTTCCAGGCGGAGGAGCATGGCCTAGGGAGTGAGCAAAGATAATGGACCAGCTGACAGAAAGACAGGGGAAGGACTAAAATAATGTATAATAGTTCACAGTGAATATAGATTGCAGAATTAGAAATAATAATTTAGATGGATTCTCAGAAGTCAGTCAAGCCTAACGACCTGAAGCTGTGGGTTAGGCTTCTCTGATGGGGAGGATCAGAGAACATGGCTGTTGCTCTTCAAGTTTCCAAAGATGGAGCTGACAAGTGCACAAGTGGGGACTTATGATGCGATACTAGTCATTACCGCCCCCTCTGTACCATTAATTAGTTAAATATGTTATCCAGGTGCCAGAGTGAGTGATATCATGGATAGGATAGATAGAGAGATTGATTCTACAAATGTTGATTCAGATGTGATTGTGCATGTGGGTACAAATGATATAGGGCATAGAAGGTCAGAAGAATTAATAGCAGATTATAGGAGATTGATTCAGAAGATGAAAGCTAGTGGAAGAAGGTGCATGATTTCTGGGATTTTACCTAGGTTAGGTGCAGGTCAGGAATGGGGGAGTAGGGCTTTAGGTGTAAATGAAAGGGTTAGGAAATTATGTTTTTCAGAAAATATTAGGTTTTTGGATTTGTGGAGAGAATTTTTGGATAAAGATCTTTTTGCAGCAGATGGAGTTCACTTGAGTCGTAAAGGTGTTGGGCTTTTCAGTACCAGTTTGGAGACTTGTTTAGCAAAAAACTAGGTAAAGTTGGGGGTGGTGGGCTAAATCTGGATACGAATAATAGCAATGGTAACTGTAATAGTGGGGAGATAAATAAAGCTAGTGTTGTTACAGGTTCAAATAATGATGATAGCAATAAAAATAACAGCATTTCGAGTATCAAATGTTTTTACACAAATGCTCATAGCCTTAGAAATAAAAAAGATGAGCTGATTAGTTATACCATAAATGAGAATCTAGACATTATTTGCATAACTGAGGCATGGGTTAATGAAGAATTATATGGAGACTCCTTTCAGGAATATGAAATAGAGGGATATTCACTTTATTTATACCAGTGTAGAGGAAAGAAGGGTGGTGGTGTGGCGCTTTATGTTAAAAGCAATATTCAATCTGTACTAATGACTGACTTTAAAATTAATCATGATATTGAATCAGTGTGGGTAGATATCCTTATATACAATAAATCATATAGAATAGGGGCATTTTATAGACCTCCTGGCCAGAGTCAAGAATTAGACGCAGAAATTGTGAAAGAAATTGAGACAGCATGCCACAGTAAAGAAAAAGGTATAGTCATAATGGGTGATTTTAATTTTCCTGGCATTCATTGGGATTCCTTGTCTAATATGGACCATAGTAGTTCTGCATTCATAAATTGTATACTAGATAACTTTTTGACCCAGATGGTCCAAGAACCCACAAGATACGATGCACTATTAGACTTAATATTAACTAACGATGAAAGTATGGTGGGTGAAGTTAGAGTTGAGGAGAATTTAGGACTTAGTGACCATAATATAATTAGATTTAATATGAATGTAATATCTGGGCCCAAATTGCAAGTTAATAAGGAAAAAATCTTAGATTTCCGAAATGGCGATTTTACCAAATTTCGAGACATGCTTAGTATAACTGACTGGGATAAAGAGTTTAAAGACCAAAACTGTTTTATCATGTGGGAACATTTTAAACAAATTTTAATGAATATTCAGTCAGTATGTTTTAAAGATAAACCCATTAGGGTGGCGAAGAGAAAACCTGTTTGGTGGAATAGAGAGATAAGAGAGAAAATTAATGAAAAGCGTAGATGTTTTAAAATATTCAAGGGTAGTAATAGGGAAGATGATTTAGAAAATTATAGGAAAAATAGAAATGAACTTAACCAGTCAATAAGAAAGGCAAAGAGAGAGGCAGAAATTAATTTAGCAAGGAATAGTAATAAGAAACTGAAGAAGTTTTTTAGCTTTTATAAATTTAAAAGTAAGAATAGGACAATTGGTCCAATTAAAATTGATGAAAATTTAGTGAGTTCAGATAAGGAGTTGGTCAACATTTTCAATGCTTATTTTGCTTCAGTATTTACTGAGGAAAGATTAGATAATAGTTTGGAGACTAATAGTTCTTGTATGCATGTAACAAATAGACTTACAGAATTTGAATTTGATGTAAAAGATATTAAACGTTTATTAGATCATATTGATCCAAGTAAAGCTGCAGGCCCTGATGGTATATATGGTAGAATTCTGAAAGAGGGTAGTACCAGCATTGCAAAGGCACTGTATTTGATTTTAAGCGATCTATAACATTTGGTGAGGTACCAGATGACTGGAAAACAGCATATGTTGTGCCTATTTATAAGAAAGGTAGTAAGGAAGATTTGGGAAATTATAGGCCAGTTAGCTTAACATCTCTGGTGGTAAAGGTTCTGGAAAAGTTAATGAAAGGTCATATAGAGAAATATTTAGAAGATAACAGGGTATTGTATGACTCCCAGCACGGTTTCAGAAAGGGTAGGTCATGTCAGACAAACCTTTAAGAATTTATGGAATACATTACTGACTGCATTGACAGAGGAGATCCAACTGATAATATATACTTAGACTTTAGTAAAAGCTTTTGATAAGGTTCCCCACATAAGGCTGATGAAGAAGTTATTGCAATGTGGTATAGGTGGAGTGGTACATGGTTGGATTAAAGAGTGGTTGCGAAATAGAAAACAGTGTGTACAACTAAATGGTAATAAATCATCATGGGAAATAGTGAAGAGTGGTGTCCCACAGGGTTCAGTGCTGGGGCCACTATTGTTCCTCATATATATATATATATATATATATATATATATATATATATATATATATATAAATAAATGATTTATATATATATATATATATATATATATATTTCTGCTGCTACTATATATATATATATATATATGCTGCTCTGCTGCCTCCTGCCTCTCTAAATAATTAGACAGGGACTTAAATGCAAGGTTTCTAAGTTTGCAGATGATACCAAAGTAGCTTTTCCAGTTAGGAATAGTGAAAAATGTAGAAAGATTCAAAAAGATCTTGATAAACTCCTTGGGTGGGGCAGATAAGTGGCAAATGAATTTTAGTTGTAAAAAGTGTTAGGTTCTTCACTGGTTACTCAAATAAAGTTTTAACTACGATATGAATAGGGATTGGCTTGAGTGTCTTTGGACCAAGAAAAAGATTTAGGTGATTATAAGCAGTAATTTGAAAGTAGCTAATCAGTGTTTGGAAGCTAGAAATAAAGCTAATAAGATGCTGGGCATAATAAATCGCAATGTTGTTTACAAGAGCAAGGAAGTTATAAAGTAAACTGTATAATAGTATATTTGGGCCAGTAATGAGTATTGTGCACAAGTTGGGCCCTTATTTTTAAGAAAGACTTGTTGGAATTCCTTAGGCTTGTTGAGAGCTACAAGGATGATGTCTGGTTTTGACCATAAGAGCTATGAGGTTAGAGGCTGAAGGAGTTAGGAATGTTTTCTGTAGAAAGGCGATTTCTCAGAGGTGACATGATACAAGTCTACAAAATATTTACATCTATTGATAATACAGAGACCAATAAATGTTTCATAGTAGAGCATGGACAGGTGACCAGGGGGCATAATAAGAAAATTAAGAAAGCATCCATCTTGATATAAGAAAGCATGCATTCAGTAATAGGTTGTTAAGTTTTGGAATAGTCTGCAGAGGTGGTTGGTGACTCGATTACAACATTAAAGGGTTGAATAGGTTGGCTATCATATAATAATTCAGTCAAAGAAAGACCTATTAGACAGGCTGCTGTCAAGTGTCAAGAATTCCTTCGCAGGAATTTATCTGATTTGTAAAATCTTTAATTCTTTTAATTGCAATGGTTTTCATTGCAACTCTTCAGTGGGAGGATATAAAAACTATTATATACTTTCACATATATATCTTCTATTTTGCTCATTTTAGTATTTTATTTTAGGATATAGTATTTTATTTTATGATATAGAAACTATTAGCTATATTCAGTATTTTAGTTTAGTGGAATTTATATTTTTGTCCCTGTTAATATAATTCACCAGAATTTTCACTAAAAAATCTCAACGAGCATCACTTCAAATTCAAAATCCGTCCTATTAAGTCGTGCTTGTGAAAACAAAAAATTAATCAAAATGTAAAAAGGGTATAGAGGTAAATTTCTTCATTTCTTTTCAAATATTTTTACTATCAATCTATCTCTATTCTCTTTACCTTCTCACCAATCAAATTTACCCTAACTAAGATTTTAAGTGCTAGGTTACAAAAGCCAAGAGGCAGAGTTATCTAAGGACTATCAAAATCTTATTCAAAGAGCAAAAAAATCTTTGAAACAACAAATTCAGGTAAGGCTAATGTAGATTCACAATTATACTTATATATCACCTTTTAAAACCTTATATCTTTCAAAGATTTTTTTGTAATTTAATCTGCTTTAGATTAAATTTTCGTCAATTGTGTAATCTATATTGGTCTTAACGAACGGATTTGTTGCAAGTTCTTGATAGCTCGTGCTAGCAATATTGCAAATTAAAATCAACCTAGCTCCGAAGCTTATAGCAGTTTTCGATATTTTGTGTAGGCTATTATTAGGTCAAAATCATTTTTAAATTAAGGTTTATTTGAACATATGAAAATATTAGATACGGTAGAAGCCACGTGGGCCTATCGAGACTAGCCTATTGGTGTTTTTGTCCTAAGTTTAGTTAGTCTTAGTGTATTTAATTCAAAATTTGGTATGAGAGTTAGATAAGCAATGCATCATTGCCTAACCATTCCATTACAGTGATTTCCTCAAAAATTCAAGCTCAAACTTAGGCCTAGGTCTAGGCCTAGGTCATTTTCAACCTCAAAATTTGTTTTTTTTGTGTGTGTGTGGTCTTCTAAACCCTTTCAAATTTCAAATCAAATAATTTGTCCTGGTGGTAAGCCATATCTCATTTTTCCTCAAAAAATTCAATTTCAAAGTTAGGCATTATAGGCCTAGATCACTTTCAACTTCAAATTTTTAGTTTTTTTTGGTCTAATAGACCTTTTCAAAATTCAAATCAAATAATTTAGCCTGGTGGTAGGCTATCTTTCATTATTTCACCTTCCTTCAAGGTTTCATTTGTCCTTGGGTCATTCTAGCCAAATTTCAGCAAAAATGTCTGACCCAGAGATACAAGCCCTTCTTGATAGAGTTACTAAAAAATCCAAGCCTATATTTCAAGCCATTTCATCCCTCAAGGCACAAGTAAATATTTATCTTGGTCAAATAGAGAGTAGGCCTATAGATAATAATAAAGATAAAGATGCAGTTTATGTAAAGGATCTTGTAGAGGAAGTAGAGTCGTTGTTAAGAGATATTAAACAAAAGGATACAAATATAATAAAAATATACAATGATAATGAAGTTGACTCCCTCATTCCTGAGTTTCATAATAAGGAGTTGTGTAGTCAGATTCAGTACCAATGCTCGATTAAATCAAAATTAAGTGAATTAAAATCTAAAGGGGATCAAAATTCAACCCCTCAAAAAAATACTTGCTCTCATCTAAGTGAATCTGTTCTTAGAGCTATAGATTGTGGTTTCTTTGAGGGCAATGAAACTGATAAGTTTGCTTATAAAACCTTCATTTCAAAATTTAAGAGCTCCTTAGATTTACAAAAAAATTTAAGTGAATCCATTAAACTTCATTGCTTAAAAAATAAATTAAAGGGATATGCGTACTCCCTAATTCAGAATCTTTCTATTAGTGATAATAATTATAATAAAGCTCTTGAACTTTTAGACAAAGAGTTTTTAGACGAAAAATTCATCATTGATGAAATCATTAAAAAAATTATATCTTTAAAACCAGTATTTGACCCAACATATAATGCGACTAGGGTTTACTTAAATGATATCAGAACATTAATATATGAACTTGAGAGTTATAACCTCAAATATCTTGAGGAGGCTACTGGATTAGTAGTACTTAGCCACATAGTTTTATCAAAATTACCTAATGTGGTAGTCAAAGAAATTACTCGCAAGTTGAATACCAATTACCCTGATTTGAATCAAATATTCGATAGTTATAATGAAGTTATCAAAAATATTGTTAAAACGTCAAATCATAATAAAGAAAATGAAAATTTCAATCAAGTCCCTCCCCATAATACTTATTCAAAATTTAAAAATATAAATACTTCGGATAAAACTAATTTTAAATTTAAAAATAATGAAAATCAAAGGACGAATGAGTCCTTAAAATCTAATAGGCCTGATTCTAATTCTGCTTTGCAAAATTTCAAAACTCATACTAATGAAGTTAGTGGAAATGAAGCTTCTCATAGTATTGATTCTTCCACTTCTAAAATCAAAGGTTATTCAAAATCATGTAAGTTTTGTTCATCCCAAGGTCATGTGATGACCAATTGCAATGTTTATCAAACCTATGAGTTAAGAATTAAAAGGTGTAATGAAATAAATCTATGCCCCAAATGTTCAAGTACTAAACATACTGCAGATCAGTGTCCTGGACTTGAGGAGCAACTTTCTTTTAGTTGCCAAGTTTGCAATAAAAGAAGTCATATTACAGCTCTTTGTAAGCAAAGGAAAAGTTCCACCCTCACAAATGTATGTCTTAGTTTTAGTCAAAGCACCAACAATTTATATTTGTTGCCATCAATTACTATAAGGATTGGTAGGGGTAAAGTTTCAGCTTCAGTTCGATGCCTAGTCGACTGTGGTTCGCAGAGGTCCTACCTTTCTAAAAGAGTGCTGGACAAACTCAATATATCTGTAGAGAATCATCAAAGCACTCAATACGATATAAAAACTTATTTAGGTATTAGCACCCGCACTTTGAAAGAGACTGTTCTTGATGTATATATGGACCAGTCTTGTTTCACCCTTCCTCTTTTGGTTGATGAGGATCTTAAATTAAGTTAC
>JABUQX010120034.1:70000-97271 GCA_015478945.1 Trachelipus rathkii | reverse complement strand
CTGACCTAGGAGAGAGAATGTAAAGATAGTAAGAAATATAACAATCAATCACCATCAATGTCGATATAAACACATTACAATTAAAATTATAATAAAAACAATAATATAGAAGACATAGATAAATATTAATAATATATCACATAAACAATTATATATATTCATAATAAAATAACGACTAATCCAAATACAATAAATAACACAGCACCAAAACACTGACTATTATAAACAGTGTTAATCAAACTGTTTCCCGATATATACAGAAAAATCCTGGAAGATCGTATCAATAACATAAAAATAGAAATCTTTATATAACATACTGATAAAACTATCAAAGAGTAACATCTCGCATCCGCATCTACTTTGATCTCGCACCCGCATACCGCATCCAGCATCCCTCCCCATCATCTTTAAGATCCGCATAACCGCATCACAATCCGTAAACAGTCAAATTTTGACATACGGTCCATCACAATAATACTATATATTATATATAACTTATATATATAAATATATATATATATATATATATATAAATATAATATATATAACTATATATATATATATATAATACTATATAACAGCGTGGGACGGTAAGGTGAGCGAACAAACACTTCTAAAGGTCCAGTATACTTGTCTCACCCGACCTCCCCACTTATGCAACTTTAAATTGGAAAATTTTTTTTTTTGTCAATCACACAAGGACCCTATTAGATCCGGAAGCATATCAGCACACAAAAAAAATACATAAATGTAATATTCCCACCCATAACATAATACACAACGTCATCTATTAAGTCTTGAATAACGCCCTCAGGACAGTCAAAGACCTGACCCCTAGAGAGGGGTGAAGCGGCACACACCATTTGAGGGGTGACAGACCATCCATGTTAATTACGATCTTTTACAAGATAACTATACTACAACTTTCAAACAACTACATTTTTTAATAATTTACTAATATAAATGAATTAATTGCACTATCCAATATAACTAAAAAAAAACTAATGTAATACAAGAATCTAAATTTGCCGCTCTTCAACATATGAAATTGAAAACAAATAAACGAAAATAAATACAATACCACGCAAGACAGACTCACAGATTCACCCCGTCTTCACGACCACACAATAACATATCTTAGACCTTTTTTTGAAGCTCGTAATATTTTTTTATTAAAAATTTCATTTTTTAAAAAAATTTTCACTTAATATAAGTAACTATTTCATATATACATTTAAATAATTAGCAATACGTAATAAAAATGTCAAAAAATAAACGTAAAAATACGAAAAACAAGGTGGTCCGAGTCCCCCCAACACCCCATTACACTATTTTAACGACATCGGGGTGAAATCGACCAAGTTAGGCCCCCGTTCATTTTGCCACTAAATACTTGCTGGATCAAAAAATTTTAACATCTTGCCAGTTTAAAGACTAACATAGAAACTCGACCGTACCGTATCCACTGACAAAATAATTAAACCAGCGAATAAACACAATTTTCTCATTCTTATAACGAAAAGAATAAAAAAACTCACATTTTTTCCAAGTGAGTCTACTTGAAGAAATTTCTCGTACCTAATTTCTCTTAACATTATTCTTAAAAATCTCCCCTAAAACACTTTCCTTCCACGAATTCACAATAGTGAACTCTAAATACCACACTCGTACCGTACCTGACCGCGCGTCGGCCATATAAAATGAAGCGATCAAAAATTTCACTTCTATTGTTCTATTTTTAAAAAATACTTTCATTCTCTTCACCTCTAGCAGTGGAGAACCCACCGCACATTCACCCCCTCCTGAACAGCAGGCGGGACCCCCCGGTCCCACAAAACCCCCTAACGCACCAGCGAACGCCTATACTATATATATATTATATATATTAATACTATATATATATGATAATAGCTAAAAATAACACATTAATTTGTTAATTAAGAGCTTCATCACCTATAAAAGATTATTAAGAAAGCAAATCATAAATTATTTATTTTAAATCTATATAAAATAATTACGTAACTCTCACATCTCTCTCTCTACTCTCTCTCTATATATAATATACGTAATATAAATATATAACACTATATACCCTGCTACCTATTAGTAACTCCCTCTGCAAATTAATTCAAAAAATACAATATAACTAATAAATACAATGAAAAATAATAATATATCACAACTAAATATATCCACTATATATATCTTAATATTATAACTCACATAACTACCAACTCCTAAAACCAATACCTATACCTAAATAGACGAGAGGAGAGAGAGAGAAGAGAAGCAGTAGAGAGAGAGAGAGAGAGCACTCAAAATGCAGTCTCTTTAGGCATAATAATTACACAGAAAAAGGGGACAAGAGAATTATCTACAAAAATCCTATAAAACTACAGAAAAAACCAAATTACATATTTGGAATACAGACGTATAAAACGCATATATTATAAACAGTGATAACATATATATCTATATATATAATATAATATATAACATCATATAATAAGTATATATACTATTATACATACACTAACACCCCATTTAGTGGACGTACCAAACCCAGGACACCCAAGTTCCCGTGACCGAAACTATACCAGGCAGGCAACAAAAATCGCATCGGAATTATATTATGAGACAGATAATCCCAGGCTTATTTCCCAGAAGACCACTAGGAAACACTAAAGACTATGGTTCAGGCCGAACTAACCTGAACTCTATCAATAACTTTTTCAAATTCTTTCTATAGATACCAAAGACTTACATTAAATTGATTCTGTCATTTAATAACAACAATTAATGATATATGCATAAGACAAAAATCATTAGAGCAACATTGATAATACGTAATCCACTAAGTAGAGCCGACGGGTTTCTTACGTTGTTACTGACCCCCCGCGTTGTAAGCGATATCGCGTATAACTTTAACCCACTGAAAAGAAATCATTATTTTAAATAAAATTTTTTACTTTGTATTAACTTGAATAAGATACCATCCAGTACTTTCTCATTTAATAATACTGATGGCTATCATTTTTTTCGAGAACGTCAACCTCGATATCGCAACAATAACTATAAACATCAATCAAATTTTTAGTAAGGGCGGTAGGACCATGTTCCTTCATTACTTCCAAACAGCTAAAAGATACATATCCTACATTATCTTACAAAGTGAGAAAACCCAAAAAGTATATTTATCAAGTTTTTTTAAACCTCGCACAAAACAAATATCACTATACAATCTGGAATAACAACCCATTCACATAAAAAATTTGGAGCCAGAATAAAATTCGAGATTCATTATTACTACATCTTAGTTATGAATAGCCCTGAGCACGAATACTAACAATAAAAAAACTAACTTAAATTGAAGATTCCGAACTACCACCACTTAATGTTGGGTGGGATATCTTTCAAATTGAAATGATGATTGCTAGACGTATGTAAAAGATGACTGAAACAGAAGCACCTTGTCTCAAGAATCTGTAGTATGTATACGCTGCTCTTTTTTACTGCAAAACGCCAAAAACTCGTTATCCTGGTCATGCCTCGGACCACCGCACCGCTCTACTAAACTAGCACACACCTCTTTTAAAAGCTCACCCACAAATATTTCTTTTTTACTATTTCTATACGATTTCCATTATATTAAAAAAGATGTGTCAATTACTGTAGTTTTTCTTGCGTTATTAGAAATGGTTTCCTTACAAATTATTATAAATATTTTTATCACTTTCTTAACCATACTGTATATAAATCCATAAATCAAAGAATTTTAATTTATTTTTCGCTGTTTTATTATGAAATTTCTAAATTTTTTTCTTTTTTATCATCTTTTTGCTAAAACCCGCGCAGGTACGTAACATCATATAAGCCAAGATTACGCGTTCTAAATATCAGAAACCCAACAAGCGTTCCTAACGAGGGACGACGTAATGTGAAAATCATATCATGATAAAATGACCATCGACTCTATACCTAAATTAGAAAACTATTAAAATATGAAACATAAATTATTCACACTCGAAAAACAAAAAAATACAGGGTACAGCATTTAATACTCTAATAGATCAGGAGGTTAGGGATATTTTTGCCATTATATATATTGAGTTTTTTTTTTAATATTATTTTTAATTTTTTTGCGACACATAATTGCTCTCTTTAATGGTATTCCTACTTTCCATAACCTCTAGTTCAACAAAATCAACTAATCTACTATGCCTATTTAATATCACTCTAGCATAAACTATCATTATTAACATTAAGTTTTAATATTAAGTTCATTATTAAAATTATAAATACAATATATTTCCACCTAAAACACCCCCCGAAACACCATATATACCACCAATAAAAATTACAATTTACGATAAAATACCCACTACCAAGAAAATAAATATAATAATAAAACAATAAATACATATATACTCAATAAAATAAATAAAAATAACAAATATATCAAAATATAATAAATAAACAATACACACATAACGACGAACACACAACAAAAAATACCATAAAATGATATACAACCTAACATTATAATCTGTATCAAAATAAAATAACATAGAGATACAACCATAAATTTTTAATATATATAATTTTCATCTCATTAAATAATTGACTAATTGAAATAACAATGATGACTTTACTTATATAAATAGATTGATAAATTATTATACCTAAATCTATTATTAGGTGAAAATACAGCCTAAGAATTATAATTATATAATTTAGAAAAAATTCTACAAATAATATAAAAAAAAAAATTATGATTTTTTAATCAATAACTAAAACTAAATACGACTTGTCACATTATTTATATTTTTGAATACTTATTTTAGTGACAAATTAACTGCCTCTTAAGTAGCGTTGAATCGTGTGCGATACAAATATAAATTATTGTAACCAAGGGTATATATTATCTATTATTATTATTATTAATATACTATTTTAATATTAAAATCATATCTATTATATATATATTATATTATCACCTATCGTGATAAACCTTTTTTCCATTATTATCCATCCTAATATTATTAAATCTAATTATTATAATTAATGAAATTAACCACTTTAAAATAGAACTACATGACAAAACACCAAATAATCTCTTCCCAGAGAGCAAAACATTAATATAATTTTACTATAAAAACAAAGTCCATATTTCTTCACTTAATAATGAATTTTATCATTTGAGAATTTGAAACTGTAATAGTGAGTTGCATAGAAACACAACACAAGTTCGAGACTCACATACACACATTGTCTGTAGAGCACAGCCTATAACCAGTCATCTTTATCCTCAAAAACCAGTTACCGCCCACATTTCATGAAAAGCAATTTTAATAAACTAAGAATGAGTAATTATTGATGTCGTTTATATAAGTTCGCCTGTATACTAGACAGATCCGAAACATAGCAGACCGGCGCAGAAGCACTACCAGGCGCACACATGCATGGTCTGTACCACAGAGACCGTTAGCACGCCCTTCTACACAAGTCACCAAGTCAAACGTCACATCGTCAAGCCCCGTTGTTACATCTCGATTTCGGGAATTAATAAACGGGCGGCTCGCGGAAGAAAACTTTGTTTACAAACAAAATCTTTTTACAAAAAACATGTGTCGGAAATGGCTTGCCAAAATTTTTTAATATTTCAGTTAACTTTTATTTAAAGAATACTAATATATCGTATCATTTCATAAAATAGATACATATAAGTATAAGAGTCATGGGCGTAGGCAAGATTTTCAATTTAGGGGGTGGCAAAGGTTGATGATATATATATATATATATATATTATTATATATATAATATATATATTATATATATATATATATATATATATATATATATATATATAATATTTAATATATATATATATATATATATATATAAATATTTATAATACGTTTGTAATTTATAATTACTACTTCATTATCTATCGATTGAAATATCTTTCAAATTTTTTTGCAACTAAAACCTTAAAAACATCGTCTGGTAAACATAATGTAAGGTTTCATTTTTTTTTTTTCGCAAAGATTTAGGGGGGACAAAGGGCCCCCCTGCCCCCCTGTATAAGCCCATGATAAGAGTATTGTTTACACAATTGCCAGCTGATCCGACGGGCTCTCGGCCGTTTTCCAGGTACTCAAATTTCCTGTTCTCTGATTGGTTAATGGACATTTTTTTCAATTCGAAGCGTTTCGAGTCGATTTTGCCTACGGGCTGCACTCGGGCTTCTGGAAGACAATAACTATATTCCTTTTTTAAAATTAATAAATTTATTGAACCGCTTATCCACAAATTTTTGGCTTGCAGACTAAGCAGATCACAGTATGATTTGACAAGATTGATAGCATACTTCTAGAGAGACTCCACTTGTTAATCAACAAGTTTTAAGTAAAAAATAGCTGCGTTTCCAGAATCCCGAGTGCCCCGTGTGCAAATTCGACTCGGAAACGCTTCGAAATTGAAAAAAATTGCATTAACCAATCAGAGAACAGATAAATTTTAGTACCTGAAACGGCCGAGCGCGCGCCGGTCGGATCAGCTGGCAATTGTAAGCATTACTCTTATACTTATATTAATCTATTTTATGAAATGATCGATATATTAGTATAATATAATAGTTAACTAAAGTATTAAAAAAATTGGCAAGCCATTCCGACACTGTTTTGTAAAAGAGTTGCTTGTGCCTTAAACTATTCTGCACGCCCACCGTTTTATTAATTTTGAAGCCGAGCATTTAAAAACAGGCACGTGAGGCTGTCGAGCACGTGACGGAGCAGCGCGCTGTCGGGGCTCTGGCGACGCTGCAAGTGCGCCTGTGTGCCCGCCCAGGGCTGCAGTCGGGCTTCTGTAAACGCAGCTTATGAAGGTGTAGCAAAGTCGAAAAGTTCCGGTTCCGGACAGAACTTCCGGCCGGAACTTTTTCAAAGGTTCCGGAAAGTTCCGGGTTCCGGCCGGAACCAAAACAGACTGTTTCCGGTACATCCCTAATATATATATATATATATATACTTATATATATATATATATATTAATATATATATATATATTTTATATTAATATATATATATATATATAAAATAAAGTTTGTTTTATGATTTAAAATAACGAATACCCTAGAGTAAGACGCATAGATATCGGAGTGGGGTCTCTCGGCCGCTAGGTGGACGACGGGGGGGACTTTGTCCCCTCCTCTGTCCCCAGGCTCGAGCCCCCTAAAAACTATTTATACTTTTACGGGGCCGAGCCGATGGGGGACAGAGGGGGGACGACGTCCCCCCCCCGTCGTCCACATAAGGCCGAGAAGACCCCGACTCCTGCCATGGCGATAAGGCAAAATGAAATTTAATAAGTAAAAAGTGTAAGGTTCTTTCACCTAGGTTACTCAAATAAAGTTTTAAACTATGGGCGTTCTGCATTGAGTGGCTTTTTTTTTTTTTTGATGTCTGTGGACCAAGAAAAAGATTTAGGTGTGAATTATAAGCAGCAATTTGAAAGTATCTAATCAATGTTTGGAGCTAGAAATAAAGCTAATAATGATGCTGGGCATTAATAATCGCAATGTTGTTTAAAAGAGCAAAGAAGTAATAAGTAAACTGTAATAATAATATTAGGCCAGTAATAGAGTATGTGCACAAGTTTGGCCCTTATTTAAAGAAGACTTAGATATGCTAGACGAGTGCAACGTAGAGAAACAAGGATGATTTCTGGTTTGAGGTAAGAGCTATGAGAAGAGGCCCTGAAGGAGTTAGGAATGTTTTCTGTAAGAAAGGCGATTTCTCAGAGGGGACTATCAGTCTACAAAACTCATTTACATCTATTGATAACATAAGAGACCAATAAATTTTTAACATCCCATAAAACTAGGACACCAGGATGACCAGGAGAGAACATATATAAGAAAATTCAAGAACGCAAGCACATGCACCTAATACATTGAATATACCGAAGCATGCACTATCAGATAACAATTACGCGACGAAAATATATGTATAAACTAAATTTTGAGAAAATAGTCAATGCCAAGAGTCTGTAAATAGAGTCAGTGACTCGATTTCTGCAACATTTTAATGAAAAACTAGGTTAGATCCGCTTTATATCGCGACCTCTCGAACCGAGATTGGGAATAATAATATAATATATTGACGAAGCAAAATTAGGCGGGTTTTAGATATATAGCAGCTACATAGAGTTAGAATAATAGGCACTGATGTAGACCACTAGAACTTAGTTACTCATACAGCATGGGATGTATTGGAGTATAACATATTTTTAATATCATAATTAAATATAGTTTTGACTTACGTCCAATATGGTGGAATATGTTAGATTAAAAATTGTACAAGTACCCTAGGACAAGTGCTAATATTGAACATGGAAATTTGCATAAGACAAGTTTGGGGATTAGATTGAAGGTTGATCTGGGAGCAGTACTCGATAGACTCCATGTGTGCTTTAAATACTGATCTACTAATATTCCTAATAGTCCTTCTTAAATCTATGCAGTTACATCTAGAGGATAATTCCGTATAGTTTTTAAAAATCATAAATATTTATCTTTTATATTATATATTAATAATATTATAATATTATATAATATACATATAATATATATTTCAATAATTATATACACTAGTTATTAAACTAACAAAACATTAAATATATAACTGTATTACAGAAAAAAACATTTAACTACAAACACATCTAAAATTTATTGAACAAAATTATATAATCCAAAACCGTTAAAAAATTATTAAATACTGATAAACAATTATTTAAAAATAAACAACAAAAAATTTATACAAAAATTCAAAACTCTTTGAAAAACGTTAAACTAATTATTAATACATGACTACAACATATAAAAAATCTTTACAAATTTTATCAAAAAATGTTTAACAATCATTATCCCACAAAACGTTAAACTAATTTATTGAACTGTAAAATATAATAACTATAATTACATCCAGGCTAATAAATTTGTTGGATATAATCACTTATGAGAGACAAAAATTTGACTGTTGCATTTATTAATTATTTTTTATTTGTATAATCATATTTTAACTACTATTGGTTACAACAAAATCTGTGGGTCATAGGTCTGCCATTGCATCGCGACTAAATTCATAAATTCATCAAAATCCGTAAACTGCGTATGGATTCTGTGATATACCTAATCAAATTACATATTAACCTGAACAAGAGGCCTAAAAATGAGACCTAACCTGGAATGGATAAACAACAAGTATAAAAGAGTTTTAAACATACTACTTAGAGAGAGATGTAACTTTATTTTTTGTAAAGAGCCCGAGATCTGATTTTTCAGTTTCATCTATTCTCCTTTAATTTACCCGTCATATGTTTCATGAATGATTTTTCATCAAAACATCACCCCAAGTGACACCCCTCATGCTCTCTAAATTAAACGACATATTATCATACTTCTTTAAAATCTCATGCTGTGATTTATTAATACAGTATTAGTGATAGCCAGGGTTTGACTCACCCTATAATACCACCATTCTCTGTAAACCTTATAAACGTTTCATAAAATCATTACAGTATATAATAACCAAATTACCAATTTCTACGAGGGATAATATTTACCCCACAGATAACCTCTATATTTTCTCCGATGGGGTCCCAGTACTCGAAAAGGCCTAGAACTGGCTGTATTTCCTCACTTAAATATAAATATTCAGATTTAACCCAACCTTTGGAAGAGTCTAAGCCCATTATCAAAAAGATTACTCCTCCTCCTACTATGCGTTCCTATTCCACTTATCATATACATTTCAATACCTGGTCGTAATATAAACACCCATGAAATAACTTACATACAATATACTTACTCAGTAATATAGTGCATAGCGGAGCCTAAAAAAGCTGCTCCTCAGCCCCTTATAATCCTTTTACCCCATCACCTCTTTGGTTTTAGTACACCTACCATCATCATACACAAACCGACATGACTAATGAACAAAGCTCAAAATTCCAATGATTAAACAATCATAAATTAATATACGCAATTTCTAGAGATATAACAATTATCACCCACACTCAAA
The DNA here is from genome assembly GCA_015478945.1 of Trachelipus rathkii. Classification (NCBI taxonomy): domain Eukaryota; kingdom Metazoa; phylum Arthropoda; class Malacostraca; order Isopoda; family Trachelipodidae; genus Trachelipus; species Trachelipus rathkii. The sequence goes on along the minus strand of JABUQX010120034.1, from coordinate 87,189 downwards.
GCTAACAATTAATACACAGCTATCCTCAAGATAATTTAAAATCTTCATCCGTCGCAAATTATCTAACATTCTTCAACTGAATCAAAATTCAACCTACCATCCACAATAAGCTAAAGAATGGCGGGCAATATAATTCTTCTTCTTTTCTTTAACGCGTTCGGTTAACAAATTCTGTGAAAAAAACTAAAAAGGATTCTTATTCCATAGTATATTTGATAAAAAAAATTAGCATAATATTCCCCTATATGTTCGTAAATTAAAACCTTTAAATAAATGTATAATTAGTACAATTATGTATTCAAATAATTATCCATATAAATAACCTTTTAAATAACTAAATAACGATTGAACGAATAATTCATTTTCTTAAAAAAAGAGGTGAGATAAAACCAAGGGACTTAATGTGAAAGTAATTTATATTAAAGACCCTATTTTCGCTTTTCTGCATATAATTGTTGCTTACGGTAACATAGACAGTACATGACTCACAGACGTTTTGCGCTCATACGTTTTGCCCAAAACTGAGCGCCTAATGCATGAAAGATGAATTGTCCACGCAAAACTTAAGAAATTCTAATTCTTGCAAGGTCTGCTATATTTCCCAGTAGCTTGCCAGAATTTAGAGACGTAGCTTATCAGACAGATTGTAAACAAACCCATATAGGGGCGTGCGTAGGCCCGTCATTTGGATTGACATACCTGCCGCCTCTTCATTCCAATAAAATCAGCCCTTTAGCCAATCTAACTTCTCCCTTCCAAATCGTCCCATAACTCAAATTCACAAATCAGTTGATCAAAATTATTTTGTAAATAAAACCAACTACCATGTTAATTGACCTTATTATACTTACTGTCTTATTATAACCAAATCAACGGGCCCCAATACAAGACGTGATATCTACAATATAGTAATAATGCATAAAACAAAAACTGAACTATCCGCAACCACCTTGCACGAGTCGTTTTTGCCACAGCAATATAAGAAGACATCAAAAAAAAAATAAAATGTGAAGCATCAAATCTTGTACAGACCGTATAGTACACAAATGACAGAAACGAACAAAACAACACTAGATCTTGAAGATAAGAATTGGTATTCAGATGATATCTGAATTTGTTGAAAGCTATTTATCTATTTACCAGCGCCAAATTTGATACCATAAACGACCAGTACAGCCAAGCCTACAAACTCGGGCCTATATTAAGCTCCTTGTCCCACGTCAACAATAATTACCAATAATATTTTGTCAAATTACAAATCATCATGAACCGCATGCATAAACTTACATCGCACCATTAAAACTGTTAAATCCACCTATTAAGCCAAATCATTTGGAAAAAATATACAGACAACTAACCTATTCTAAACCAACTTAAACTTTAATCCTAAACATTAGCTAAAGTACATAATAACCAAACCACAAACTTTAATAGCTTGTCATATGAAAAAGACTTACTTTAAGTTGTTTTAAACATTTAAATAAAAGACAGGTTGTGGAATTTTTATGATTTTTTCTGAAAATTTTTTTTTATTTTTGAATTTTTTTTTTTATCATTTTTGCTTTTTTTGGATTTCTTTAGGCATAAATTGCTTTTTAGGTTTAATTATTATTTTTTATAATTAATTAATGAATCCTAATAAAATTACACGTAATTAATAATAAGTTTCGTAAATATAATTATATATTTTAATCAGGATAAGTTATTTCAAAATTATACCTGTTACCAATATAACCCGAAGTAATATCTTCAGTACTTACCTTCCAATTCTTATTTCAATTTTCATTTAACTAAAAATTAATTATGAAAATTCAGTTCCACGATACCTCCCGAAATATTACTTATTATCCAATACGAATGACAAACCACATACTAACATATCACATATAGTGATAACTAAGGACTATATCTAACATTTAGCATAAAACTTTCCTACACACATAACACACAATAAAAACATCCGCTCATTTCCTTATTACAAAATCACACTATAACAACCACAGTCATCCCTATATTACATCCTCGCTCTAAAAACTCATCTCGTCGACTTCTTTTCCGTATACCAGAACCTTGTAAATAACTTAAAAAAGCAACTAACAACTCCCGCACTAGATTTGCCTTAAGCCTCTATCATCAATACAATGATAAACCCGCACTGACCATCACTCCCAAACTACTACTACACCCCAACAACTTTGTAATAACCGGTAAAGAAGATGAGTCAAATCAGCATATGTCCGAAGGCAATCTCAAGTTGTAAATATACCAACCATCTTATTCGATGAATGCTCTTCAATATATCAAGACTGACATACCCTCATTCACAATTTCTAATCGTATCCTTGGTCTCCAGTCCGGGTCTACTATAAAGAAGTTTTTGGTCTCAAAAATCAATAAAGTAAATTATTTTGTAGACTTGTATTATGCCCCTCAACAGAAACGCCTTTCTGCAGACATTAACTTAGCAATACTTCAGAAACACACCCCTACTCCCCTCATCCGCACTTACAACAACTCCACCATCGCCAGAAACTAATCCACTGACCCGTAAAACTATAGTATAATTCTGTACTCCTAAGTAAACTCCAGACCCAGACAATCTGTAACAATACCACACAGAGACATCTATCTATAAGAATATAAAAAATACACACAATCGATTCCACCCATCCATCCGACTGACCCTGCCACACGAATACTAAACCGACTTGCAAAACAAAAACACAGGATAAGGGGCAATAACAGCACATTCATCTAAAATTTGTATTATAGCCCTCCTCAAACTTCATCCTCAAAAATTGACCACATACAAACCTCTCCAAAACCCAAATCACAATACCTTTTATAATATACATTAGCCATCACATCCAATGAAGCCCACTCTTTGTAAGATATAAATTAAATTAAGTATACAAAAATCATTCAATTAAATGATTTTACACTCCCAAAAAATCAAAATAAGGTGTGCGTACCCAAAATACAAAAATCTGGAGAGAGTTATATTACAAATTATACATTAGCAAATCTTAAAACCTACATATCGAATGTCATGCCAATACAAGACAACATTTCTCACAGATCATTTATGCATAGACGCTTAACAATAAAATTGAAAATAATTTGGCTTATATCACTGCACCTAAATTCCTATACAATACCACAAAATTAGGATAATACAGGTTAGCAAAGATTCAACAAAGTGTATTAAATTCTGTATAAATATTGCATGCGTATTGAAAACCAAAGAGAACTAAATCTTAAACAAAAAAAATATTATTATGATTATTCCATTATAACCAATTAAGAAAAAGCTCATTGATCAACGCCGAATAACACATTCCCAACGAAAAAGACTACAACTCCTTCACATAGTCCTCATTTCTATCATTTGTTTTCAAAAGAAAGGCTTATTCCTATTTCCCTGGTCATATTCCCATTTATTGGACCAGACATAAGGACCATTCAACATTTCAACTGCATAACTATTGCAAAACAGCTTCATTGATCCATCCCACAAACCTTCAACATTCCGTAAATCCCTGGAATTCAAATAGAAACACTATACCTGTAAAGTTATATAGTACCACCACAACCCCAAAACTTAATATATCACACACCCCAAAAAATTTAAAAAAGGCCAATATGCCTTTATATCAGGCCAAGAATGAAACATTTATCTACATCTAAATTTCAAACTATTAATTGCATAGGAAATAGAACGGAAATTAAGTCAATAATGGCAATCTGGTGTAAAGAAAGATAATTCACTAGATAAGGCATTAAAGGTTGGTTTTTCAGACAGAGCAAAACTATACCGAAAACTGGGACTTATTTTGGAATAAGTAACCTGAGACTCAGGATCTATTACGGTATAAGACGACCTAGGCTAATACACAAGAACAACTAAAAATACTACAATGCATGATTCTGGAACAAGGTATATACCTCCACCTTCTAAACCTTTAATACCACCATCAGCCAACTGTTGAGAACGACACCACCTATACTCGCCAACTAATTATCACTCAAAACAACATTTTTATAATAAGTTCAGAACACAACTCTGTACCACGCCCGACTATTACCGCGGACACATCGACTTAAATCGGGACACAGAGCTAATGAGCTTTCCATTCGAAGTATATCTGAATTTTAACAAAAACACTAAGTACTCTTAAGTCATCACTACTAGAATGTCAACCTATTCTACTGGAAAGCGAAACAATTGACACACTGAATCGAATTCTAATCACTTGGTTGGCCCCCGTCAAGGTCTTGACAATTGCTCATCTACTGGACAATCATAAAAACACAAACAACATATTGTTCTGAATGATTATGAGCAAGTCATTTCAGCCAGACAGTTGTGCTGATAAGGTATTATTGAGCAAGATCGATATCAAACCTTCAGAATATGCACACATCTATATCAATTATTTTCATTACCTATCGGCCTATCACTAAAGACTGAAGGACTCAGGTTATCTCACCAAGCCAAAACATCAACAGCCAGTATTTCAACTGCTTGTCACTTTTACAAAACCGAACAACCATTCACAAATTGCTATCATCATGAATGAGCCCTTCCTACTACCAAGTCATTTGCACTTAATTTCCTCACTCCTACAATCTATATCGAACCATCTGTAGAATGCTACAGTAATATTTTCATTCTTGCCGATCACTAACCGCAGCACCAACACTTCTAAGTAACCAAATAATACACAATCATACTTAAAGTAATTCTCGCAATCATCCATACCTGTTACCCTTGACACAGTCTTATGATCAAATCAGCCCGTTACAATAGTTTATGCGTGAAATGTTGAATGGTCTTAGTCTGGTCCAATAAATGGGATATGACCAGGGAAATATGGAATATAGCTTCTCCTCCTTGAAAACACTGAAAAATGAGCCGACCGTCCGTGAAGAAATTAGTGCTTCCTTCGTGAATGGTCACCTTCTTCACCAACTAGTAGCTTGCTTAGGTCGTATTCTACCTAAAAAAAATCATAAATTAATTTTGTTTAAAATAGTCTGATGGATACAATATCCAGGCAATAAACAGAATTTACACTATAACCTACTGAATTATTTCAATTAACCTTTGCTAGACATCTCAAACATTAAAATATTCTACCATATCTTGTACGAAATTCTTGAAATGAATAAAAATTAGTTGTCCTGTAGATACACTACAGCACGGTCCTAATCAAAGCATAGCTATAAAACCCGTATACCATATTACTCTCAAACCAATGATTGTACCACAACACAATTTTTAATAGCTAAATACACATTTAATAAATATTGAAAATTATATACTCAGATGGCTATTTCGGCAAGTTATCTACCAGAAAACCATTAAGGAGTTGGATGGCCACACCCCAACAATAAACCAGCAATTAAGAGGTCAACTGACACGCGATGAAGCGAGACGACGGACGAACACAAAATTATCCTAATAGAGATCTTGCCTCTCCAACATCTAATATACTGTCAGCATCAATGCATATGATAATCAAATATATGATTGTATTGTATCTATGTCTCAAACGATTCAGTCATTGGCCTTGTTCACAGACTGGGCAGTACCATCTAAGTACAAATCATAATCCTTCAAGTAAGGTCATAAGATGACTTAATCATAAGGCGCAAATGCAAGGTAAGTGCTCAAAATGCATTAACAAGGAAGAGGCATACAGAGGACCCGTAGGAGCAAATGACTATTTCTGGCAAGAAAGGCGATTTCATTAAAGAACAGAGAGCACTCAAAATAACCAACCACCAGTCTACACTAAATATTAAATATCTTATTGAAAAAACCTTTTCGAATAAACCACAACACTATATCTTTAATTTTATGTAAGAGACCTGCCCAATCGGACCCTGGAAACAACAAGAGGACACAACATAGAAAACTCAAAAGCGCCTTACCAATCCTATCGACCTATCATACACAACCCAAAAAATCAACTCATTGCAATAGCATGCGCGTGGGATACCACTTTTTCAAATGGTCCTCTGGCCGGCAGAAGAAAGCTTGAAGTCTTCTGCCCTCCTTGCCAACATTTAAAAAACAGATTGGAAGTAGTTATACATGGACTCGGTTCGGCCGCATTTCTCATGCACTATAATGACACGGTTTACAGCAAAATTACGGAATTTTAGTTGCTTATTTTAATTAACTTCTCTACAAGGCTAGGTAACAGCAAAAAACATACAAAATGAAAAATTTCAAACATTTTAACATATTAAAAACTAGCATTTTTTTTAAGACCACTCCCCTCAAGAATGGTTTTACAACCTAAAACATCACGTATCTTATCTTAACTTATTTTTTATTTTTTTGGAATTTTTTTTCTTAAATTAACATAACTAACATACTAAGTTAATCACTCTTTAATTAATAATAAGATACTAAATTTCATCTATAATAATATAAGTAAATCTCACATAAACTATCCAGAATTATATCAATATTTCTTAGTAAAAATTAAATAACATTTAGAGTACCCAAGATATTTACCAACAGTAATTATTTGTACAGTTATACAATCTTAACCACAATAAACTGTATCCTCAACACAACTAACTACCCACAACCTCATATATCTGCGAAACTTAATTATTAATCCTGGAATAATAAAATTATGGAAATATTACAACAATAATTCAAATTATACTATACACAATAATAAATTAAACATAAAAAGCAAAAGTAAAGCATGCTAAAAGAAAATCACCAAACTAAAAATCCAAAAATATATAAAAAAAAAATTACTCCAAAAAATATGAAAAAAAAATTTTCAAGAAAAAACCAAAATATTTCCCCAATTTTACAAATATTTACATGCTACAACACGTTACTTTTATAAACCAAAGTGGACCAGTTAGTTGGTTGGTTATTAAAATTTTTAGCTAAAGTTTAGCTTAAAGTTAAGTTTAGGTAAATATTAGTAGTTGTCGTAATAATTTCAAATTGACATTATTGTCATAGAATATCTAACGACGATATTTTATGGTGAACCAGTAGTATTACAGCATGGCCTGCCATGATGCACTACGCACTAACATGAGACAAAATAACTTATATAATACTAAAACATATTGACATGGGACCCATTAAATAGGCCCCAATAGTGCCATTCTTTACTGCTTCTTTATATCAATACCATTTTTCTTAAATAAGTTTAATTAAGGGTGTTCCAAAATCTCTCAGATTATATCAATGACCGTATTCATCCTAAACCGTTCTTGAACGTTTTCGCCCATATTGTAAGAGCTTGACACTGTGCTCGTCACAGAACCAATGTTCTCAACCATATTCTATAGCTTACGAATTTCGATTGCAAACAAACGACCACGCAATTTCTCTAAGATTTCCCAATTCGTCTCCCCAAAAAAAAAACTTTAGTTATCTTGCACTGCAAGCGCGCTCCCTCTCTGACTATGAATAACGAGAAATAAAAACCCCATACACTACCCTGGTTTACTAATTACAATACTTCGCATCAACTAAAATTGTTGATGTTAGTATCTTACTACGGATTTGGAAGAATTACCGATTGAAAGACTCGACCTTAATTTAATTAGAAATGTAACCACAATCATCCAATCCAAAACAGAGGAGCCAACCAACAAAACGAACATACCAATGCGATAATTGTTTACAATATCATGCAAAAGACAGTCCTAAATCTCTTGCGCCAGCACGGGCCAAAAGCCAAAAAACTGCAGATTCCCCAAGGACTTTCCTTAAGCTTTGTGAGAGCCCATTCTCTTACTCGCCTCCTGTGCGCGTATCGTTTGGCAAACGAAGCGCACAACTCCTGAGCCACTCCTACATTATAGATCCAGCCCACACTCCAAAACGAAAACTCGGCTTAATACAACTTCCTCTCCTTAAAAAGTAAACGTTCAATCAATTATTTATCTTACATTTCTCCGTGTAAAGACTAAACAAATCTATACACTCAGTCACTCTTTCCTTGAAAAATATTGAAATTTGTAACATTATGACAGAATATAATAATATAAAAAACAGTTTTCAAAGCGTCGCTGAAATAACAGAATAAAATTTTAATTAAAGTTTCCACTTTGATTTATGTGTTCAAAACTTATCTGATAACATATACTAACTATGAGAATAAACCTTTTAGTTTTTATCACAGAATTGTAACCGAAACGCGTTAAAGAAGAAGAAGAATTAATTTGCCCGCCATTTTTAGCGGTGATGTAGTTGAATCAAAGTGATTCTTATGAAAAAAATATACTAAATTTGGCAACAGCGTAATAATCTAAATATCTTTAAAAATATCTGCTTTAGTAATTGTTAGCCTTATGAAGTTATTTGTTAATATCTCTAAATTCGCTATATAACACTCTTTGAATGTTTACTCCATTGATTATTGAAACTTTCATAATATGTCCGGAATGAGAAAGATGTCAAACACAAGAGGCTGAGAATAACGGAATAGCGCTAGGCAGTAAACTCCCTCCTAATAGGCCCTAACACCATACAATATAAAATACCACTTATTAACGTCCACCCCAATCTGGCACAGTTAAAATCTGGTGTTTTATATTATCACTAGGTCATTTGAAAAATAAAGAAATTTACAAAATATTTTTAAGAGACAAATCTTTTTGAAATGGGCTTAGACCATCCACATATGGAGTAAATTCTGAAATAAATCTAAACACCTACACGAAACATACAAGCATACCCAGGCCTTCAAGCAAACTAGACCCGCATCAATCATTAGGTTATTGCCGCTTCATCATCCGTCCTGCTAAAAGTCATCCTTTTAAATATACTGTAATGAATACTCCAATACCGAACGTTTAAGGTACAACAACTCACAAACTGAGTACTAATACGTAGAACGCAAGAACCCCTGCCGGCAATCACCATCTTATAAAAATCCTACAGCAGAGATTTTAAACAATGGTAAGCGTACCTCAGAAAGCACGCAGAGGGGTGTCACCTGGGCACTTTTGGCACACTGAAACATCAAAAAGAACTACTACTACGTAAAAAAATAAATCACGTAAACCGAACAATCACCCAACAGGTCTCTCTTAACACAAAAACAGATTAAACGCTCGCAATCAGTTGTATAAAGATCTCACTATATACTCCTCTTTGTATTTTGATACCCATTCCAACGGTACCCCCCCCACAGCGATACTCATTTTAGGCCCCTAACTCTGTCTCAACAGCCCGTTCATTATAGCTGTTAGTATACACGCAGTACCATTGCAATATTCGCATTTGTTCGACTCTTAGCAAAGCGCGAAAGCACAAGGCAAGACCAATAGAAACCCACAAGATTATGTTATCGAACATAGTGTAAAAAAATGAAACAATAAACAAAATTAATAAATGCAACAGAAATCTTTTTCATAATATGGTCTATACCAAAACTTTACACGTTAAATATAGATTATATTTATTTTCATTTATCTAATAATTTTATTCGTTTTGGATAATAATTTGTAAACATTTTTGTAAATCTTTTTGTAAATATTTTTATATTTATTATCAAAATGGTTGTTGGTTGAGAGGAAAATTTTAGATAATATTTTTAAAATATTTTTGAACTCTTTTTAATTAATTAATTAATCATTAATAATTTTTTTAACGGTTTTGGATAATAATTTTCAATAATTTTAACGTTTTGTAGAATTAATATTTTTTTCCAAGCAATAACTCCATTGTTTGTTTTCATTTAAAACTATATACTACTATAATACTATAATATATAAATAAATAATACAATATATATATATACTCAATAAAATACCACCCACCATAAAAATAAATACCCTAGAACCAGTCCCGTTTTCTCTGATTCTCAAACTAAACCGAATACCCTAAACGAGTAGACGCATATGATTAACAGAAAAGACATTAGGAATATAGAGACAATTAACAAGCACACATGGGCCCTATCGACAAGACTTAGCACCAGTAACAAAACCTCACATTACCCCACAAACACAACTCATCGCAAATCCATCAAAAGAACCACTATGGCAGAACTTGTCAAATATAACTAGTACACTACAGCAGAATAACACCACATTTCGGCGCTAGTAACAACCTCAACTCCAGATATAACGATAACTAACCTGATAACCCAAACTCCACCATGCACTCCAATAAAAAAATAAAAACTAGCCGTTATCGGTAAACTAAAGACATGCGCATAACTAAACAAATAACTGCTATAAAAACTGGAAAGACTAACACCCGCCAATTTTGCTTAGATCAAATAATAATTAATAAAATGAAAAAACCCAAACCACATCCATAACGAATACTAAAGCAGTTTAACATTACAATGTATAGCAAATACGAAGGAGAATCACACATCAACACAACACTCCTCTGGCAACAACTATTTCCCATCCACATTTAACAAACCCTATCACTGTTCCAATAGCATGACTCTTCATATACATATGATCAAACGTGAATCCTTCCTCATTCTTAAATTTTATCTATCTACTTATACGACCCCCTGGTCACCTGCCTCATGTTCTAGCTATGCAAAATTTATTGCCGCTCCCTCAATGTTAATGCATACGAATGTAAAATATGTTTGTAGCACTTGTATCATGTCCCTCTGAGAAATCGCCTTTCTACAGACAAAAATCCAAAACAATCCTTCAAAGCCTCCCTCCTCCAACAATAGCTCTCTACCTCAAAACCCACGAAACTCATCCTTCGTTGAACTAACATACGTAATCGCACTCTCTCTCAGCACACTAAAACTAAGCTCCTTTTCTTTTTAAACTACAAGCCGGCCCACAATCTGTGCAACTAATACTACATACTTACTGGCCTAACATAGCTATTAACATAGCTAGTACTTATTATTCCTTGCTCTTGTAAATACAACATTGCGATTATACAATATGGCCCAGCATTATTAGAGATTATTAGCTTCCAACTTGCACATTAGACTAACCTTTCACATTAGAACTGCTCTATAATCACACTAAAATCTTTTTCTTGGTCACGACCTCCAGTCATATCCCCATTCATAAGTCAGTTAAAACTTTTATTTGAGTAACCTATGCGTGACAAGACCTTACAAACTCTTTTACTTAATTAAATATTCATTGCCACTATGATCCTGCCATGATCAGAGTCGGGGTCTCTCGCTCTACGTTTGGAGCGACGGGGAAAATTCGCTCCCCCAACACTAACCCTCTACGTCCCACATAAACGGACCTCGAAGCCCCCTATCTGTATAATAATACCTTTAATATTAAGGGGCTTCGAGCCTGGGCTAACAAGGACAAGAATGTGAGGGACAACACAGGTCCTCCCCCGTCGTCACCATCAGCAGAGAGCCGAGAAGACCCCGACTCCTGATAACATCATAGCGGTCTAACTCTAGCGGTATTCGTTCACAGTATATAGTTATAATTCATAAAATCAAAATTTATATATATATACTAACTAAATACCACACTACACACTACTAAATCAAACAGACTATAAACACAAAAGTATATACATAAATTAATTATAATATATAATATATATATACTATATATATACCTATTACTAAACACATCAATATATAACTAATCAATACACCCACACCTAATATTAGCGAAAGAGTGTCACCGAACCAGAATTCAATAGATATCATCCGAGGCAGGCACACGAAAACTCTTCCGGCAAACCTTGAATAAAGTTCCGGCGGAAGTCACTAGCTGGACGCGAGAAACCCGCTACTGTTTCACAAGAGCTATTAGCTCCACCTTACATAAGACTCCGTCATAAATTACACCCGAACGCCACAAAAGCAAAGAAAAAATAGAAAACTGAGCATAACAAAACAACCGCCGGCGACAGAGAAAAATGAACAAAAACCATCGGCAGAGCAGCCACCATAGCAGCAAACACTACATCAAGAGACATTAAAATCACAGGAAATAGAAAAAGAATCATGCACGAGACAACCATTACGCGCTCGCTCACGCAGTACCACCACAGACTCAACAACCAAAAAAAACAAAAATACAACCCACAAAAATCAATTAAGTAATACAGAACACAGAGAAATAACAAAGGCACGCCCGTTGTTAAACTCCTCGAATAATTCGGAAATCTAAAACAAACACGATAGGGCTAGAGCAGATCATTAACACTCTCAATTGTAGTCTAAAACACAAAAAACAAATACAATACTAAAAATATTAATCTACAAAAATAAATGATTTAAGTGTCGGAAAATAGGACATAACACTAAAAACTTTCCTGTTCTATAATACGTTTAGTTAAACACTTTGATAATAAAGGAAATATCCTCAAATATCAAAAATCAGCTCAAACTTCACTTCATAAGAAACAAAAGCAAATAGATAAACAAATATTAAACTAACAATGAAGAATCCGAATAGGAGAAGCAATACATCATGATTACATTTCTCAATTCCCCAAGGACAATTAACACGAAACAGAGAACCACACGCCATGTTCTTAGTCGGAGTAATCAACGAAATAAAAAATTTTATACTGTTCTCATTGGATTAGAAGTTACCATGCAATTCATTCTTCAATTCGTTATAGAGAGCTCCAGAACGTTTCGAGTCGATTTTTAAACACACGGAGAGACCACAATCGGGCTTTCATGGAAACGCAGCTATTTTCTACTTAAGAAACTTGTGATGATCTAACAAAAAAAGTGGGATGCTCATCTCCTAGAAGCCTATCTATCATCTGGCTCCCATCACAACATACATGATATATAGACCATACACATCTAATCGAGCATGCCATTTAAATTTTGGAGCAAGACGAGTATCAAAATAAACTTAATAAATTAAGTCACATAAAAATAAGGAATATACAATCAGCTGGTTGTTTTCCAGAAAGCCCGAAGGAGCACGTGTCTGCAAAATCGACTCTGGAAAACGCACTCACGAATTCGACAACAAAATCTTTCTCTCTCAATTTTTTTCTTAATTTTTCAAGTTATACCGAAGAACGACAGAAAAAAGAAGAAGATTTGGGAGTAACTGCCACACGAACCGAGAAGCACGCTCGACGACTCAGCAATCGCGAGCAATTGAATAAAACCGAAACTAGGCAAATAAATCAAATGGATACTTATAGACAGACGGAAGGACAGGGGGGCCCGTATAGTGCAGGACCATAGAGTCTACAGAAGAGAACAATTTAACAAGGAAAACAAACCGAAACAGACAATACACAAACAGATGAATCATGAAATGAGGCCTCTTAGCAAGCTCTTCAACAATTTTTCTTAAGATATTACTATAAGAAGTAGTAATTTATAAAATTTCAAGCTATTATATATATCATTATATATTATTGATATTTATAAAGTATATATATTATATATATATATATATATATAATATATTAATATATATATATCTATATAATATATAAAATCTCATTTAATAATATACATTTTTATCCTGAACTTTCTTCCCTAAATGAAATCTTGCCTACGCCCATGACTCTAATGCTTATTATGTATCTAATTTTAGATAATGAATACGATATATTAGCTATCCTACTGGAAACGCTCTAAGGGCAATATTATCAAAATTTTGGCAAGCCATTTCGCACATGTTTGTAAAAAGATTTGTTTGTAAACAAAAGTTTTCTTCCGCGCAGCCCGCCCGTTTATTAATTCCCGAAATCGAGGATTAAACAACGGGCGCCTGACTGTGACGTTTAGTGACGTAGAAGTGCGCAAACGGGCTCTGGAAACGATGCATGTGTGCCCGCCTGGCCGCCCGGGCTGCAGTCGGGCTTCTAGAAACGCAACTTATATAAAGTTCTACGGGTCTTCAAAGTTTAAAAAAAGCTTTTTTCAAAAGCGGGTAACGTGTTTGAGGATAAGAGATGACTTTTAACTCCACAAATGGAGAGCAACTTTGTTTTCCTACACCACAACATTTCAAAAATTCAAAATAAATTTCATTTTATTCAAGTATTTTGGAGTCTTGCCATAAAAATTTTGAATTTTTTTTGTTTAAACAGTTCAGTTTTCCAGTTTTTTTGAAGAAGTTTCCTATTTAATTTATTTCTTTTAAATAATAATAATAATAATAATAATACTGATAAATAAAAATAATAATAATAAAATAATATATAATAAAAAATTAATTATTATAATAATAATAATAATATAATAATAAATAATACCTTTATAACAAAATATATTATTTATCCCCAGGTATAGATTCTAAAGCAGGATTGGCACAAAAAAGATCAAATATTTTTAAAATCAACTGATTTCTTTTACGTAATTTTTTAAAATTTATTAAAAATCTAATTTTTTTTTTTGTTTAATTTTTTAGACCAATTTTTTTTCTATTTTCAAAATTACTCTCAGCTTCTACCTATTTAATGATAAGTATATCTGGTGCTACATAACTAATAAATTCATAACATAACTTTCAAGTCGTTTTTAATAAAGAAATAAATAAAATTAGAGTACTCAGATATTTACAGTATATATATATATATATATATATATATTATATATATATATATATTATTATTATATATTATATATTAATATAATATATATCATATATAATTTATATATATTTAAATAATTATTAAATTAATAATTATATTTACCAAGCTTATTATTATTATTGGCAATAATTAGGATTTTTAACTAATTTTATAAAAATAATAATTAAAAAAAGAATAAGTGGAAGCAATGAATAAAAATAAATAAAAAAAACTCAAAAAAATCCAAAAATACCCCAACCCGTTCTTAAGAGTATTAAAGCTACCGTCCGAGTGTGAAAATATTGTTTCATATTTAAAGTTTTCGAAGTATAGAGTCGAGGTCATTTTATCTGATATTTGTTCACATATATTCGTCCCCCGTAGAACGCGGTCTTATAGAAACGCGATCTTTGTTATACGCGGTTGGCAAAAAGATATAAAAAGAAAAATTAAAATTCAAAAAATTACAAAATAAAAATTAAAATTCTGTAATCATATGTTAAAACGATAAAAATTAAATTAAAATTGCAAAAATAAAAAAAAAATAAATACATACATATGTTAAGATAATGAAATGAAAAGAAAAAAAAAGAAAAAATATTTGGGGAGCTAAAAAGGCAAAGCGTCAATTACCGATAACGATTTTTTTTTCAAAAAAGTCAGGCCATACAACCTACAGATTCTGGACGGCTTCATCTCTTACACCTCCAACTTCCTTTACAATTTGAAAGAAACTATTTTTGTGCTTAATTGATTAAAACTTTAAAATTTTATATTACAGTCCCTAAGCTATTCAACTAAATAATAAACAATTTATCTCCAAATTTTTTAAAAGTTTGCATTTTTAATTTTTTCATTTAAAAAAACTAAAAACTTTATTTGGCTCAACTTTAGATATGTAGAGTATGTACTGTAATGTCAATAATTATCCTAACTAGGATTAAACTAAGTCAATAAAATATGTTTATAACATGCTGTTCTGTAAATAACATTGTATCTGCAAATTTTATTCAATTATTATTAAGATAAATAAAATACTGCTGCTATTTTATTCCACTTATACAAAGTAAAAATTTAAAATTAATGATTTTTCAGGGGTTTAAAGTTATACGCGATATCTCGCCCTATCACGCGGGGGGTCAGGAACCTAAACCCGCGTTCTACGAGGGACGACTGTAATATCATTTTCAAATTTTTTTATGCATAATCATACAACCTGTGTTATAATGACAAATCATACTGAATTTTATCAAGAAGACCATTTGAATAAAGTGAAAGTTCCGGTTAGTTCCGGCCGGAACCAAGCTAGTTTCGGCCGGAACCGGAACTTTGGAAAAGTTTCGGCCGGAAGTTCCGGCCGAAACCTGGTTCGGTCACATCCTAATGATATTATATATATATTACATTATATATATATATAATTATATTATATATTAATTTATATATAAGCTTTATACGCTGATTCCCAAATATTGCGCCTCGCGGCTGGCATCGTGTATTGGTTTTTCTGTAATTATAGTTTTTGAAGATAATTCTCCTGGCCCTTTTCTGGAATTATGCAATTAAATCCAGTTTAATCTCCTCTCTCTCTCTCTCTCTCTCTCTCTCTCTCTCTCTCTCTCTATATATACTATATATTAATACTATATTATATATATATATATATATATATATATAGTATATATAATAATTATATATATATATAATATATATATATATATATATATATATATATAGCAGCGAGAGAGAGAGAGAGAGAGAGAGATTACGTTAGGTTTATATAGATTTAAAAAATAATTAGGAATTTTGATTTATTAAAACTTTTATAGGTGTGATGCTCTTTAATTAAAATTAAGTGTATTTCTACTTTTATCACATATTATATATATATATATATATATACTATATAGCGTCGGGCGGGTGACCGGGCCCACCGCCTCGTTAGGAGGGGTGATTCGGTCCCTCACATAAAAATACAATAATAAAACATAATAAATTTTCGAAAAAAATTTAATAGCCATGCGGAGTACTACAAGTTTTATTTAGATCATATTTAATTCTAGAAGGTTTTTATATTTTAAAAAATGTTAGTAATTAGGGTACAAAATTTCCTTCATAGAACTCACTTTTGAAAAATGTGAGTTTTTCTAACTTTGTTATAAAATGAAAATTTGTGGATCGATTTTAATTATTTTTTCAGTGGATACATTCTCTCGAGTATGTTAGCTTAAACTGCAAAGTAATATTTTTGATCCAAGCAGTATTATTGGCAAAAAAGCCTAACTTGGTCCGATTCCCCCGCCGTAAAATTGGAACTGGGGGGGTGGCTCGGACCACCATTGTTTTTCCTAATTTTTTTACGTATTATTATTGACATTTTTAATTATCGCTATAATTAACTTTAATTAATAATTTTAATTTAATATTAAGTGAAAATTTTTTAAAAATGCAAATTTTAATAAAAAAAAACGAGTTCAAAAAAAGTGTCAAAATTTTTGGCGGAGAGGGGTGAATCGGACACCTTATTTATATTCGTATTTTATTTATCATTTATTGACATTTTATTACTTATACGAATTTAATAATTTATAATAATTATTATATTAAGTAAAAATTAAAATATAAAAATTGAATATTAAATACGTAAAAGACGATTTCAACAGAT
>JABUQX010120034.1:35000-65000 GCA_015478945.1 Trachelipus rathkii | reverse complement strand
AAGTGCCTCTAAACAGATTTTCATCATTATATAGCTGAGGTGACTAACATTTACATAACTTGTGTTAAAACTATATAGTGCTGTTACACAAAAAAAAAAAACATTTTTCAGTTTTTTGCCTATAACTATTAAACTATTTTACATATTAGACTTTTATAATAATTTCTTATAATGGCTAGGCCTAGGCTATATATCCCAGGAAAATTATTTGTTTTTGTTTAATACTTTTATAATTATTTAGATCCCCCCAAAAAACCCAATGTTTACAAAAAAAAAACCAATGTAACAAAAAAAAACCCCACTTCTAAAAACCCTTCCTAGAGTGACAATATGTCATCATATGTTAGTTAAATCTTTTTTTAAGCATATTATATAAAAAATATTAAAAATAGTAAAAAAAAGTAAAATTTCAATTTGCAATTACATTTTTTATTTCCTTAAATTGGTTAAATTTTGTGATGATGTAGCTGGTGTGTTGACAGGAATTTGCTGTGCTGAATAACCCCCTCCCTCCTTAAACTCCTTGAATAGATTTGCATCTTATACCCCTCATCTGAATAGGTTTGAAACCCCAATATTCTCCTGGATATAACTCTCGCGTAAAGCCCGTTGAAGCAAAAGTGTGTTGATGCGTTCAAACTCAAAGGTATGTTCTACCTACTCGGCGACAGCGGGACAAGAAAATGAATACTTCAAAGACGACTTAGTCACACCAAGCTCGGCTCTGTAGCTCAAGAAATAAAAAAGTTGCATAGATGCAGTAGAAAAAGGGGGTAGGGGGTACTATGATACTAAACCATGGTAGAGTAATTAGATTGCATCTAAACCATGGAATTGAATAAGCAGGTATCGATATAGTACTAATGATACCATATTGGGTATATTCTGTAAAACATACGATATACCATGCTAGAGGCATTAGAAAAGGGGGGTACTAAACCATGGTAGGTGTGCCACAATGCTGTTATAAACCATGGCATTACAACTCGCCTATACCTTAAACATAGGGTTAGACACCTGACTCAGGTATATTCCTATGATGTAGATATGCATGATAAGTGCTAGAAAATTATACATGCAGGAGGGACATGTGACGTCACTAAATGTGATTGATATATATATATATACTGGTTATATATATATATATATATATATATATATATATATATTATATATATATATATGTATATAATAATATATATTATATATAATATATTTATATATATATATATTATATATATATATAATATATATATAATAGATATATTAATGTATATAAGTACCTAGATTAATAAAAACATTATATATATATACATAATAAAAATATACATGGTTTTTTTTTTTTTACAAGTGGTTTTTTTTTTTTTTTTTTTTTTTTTTGTTGGGGGGGGGTATCAGACCCCAAACTGAGCAGAAGAAAAAAACCATACAGCATGTTGATAGGCATTATAGCGCATATACATGGCAAATTTTCAATTAATTTGAATCTGTTTTTTTTTTTTCTCCGTTGAAAGTGGTTTTTTTTAGAGCTCAAACTCAAGGTCTGGGGGGGAGGGCTGCAAAAACTTTTCATGAAATTGGTGTGGAATGAGATCAAGGATGGGCCCAAAAGTATAGTTTTGAGACTTTTCTCTACGCCAATCTCAAAAATTTTCTTAACTTTTCACTACTCTGAAAAGTCTCAAAAAAGTACGTTTTGAGACTTTTCACTACTTCTGAAAAGTCTTCAAAAAGTACGTTTTGAGACTTTTCACTACTCAGAAAAGTCTCACACAAATTTGACTACACCGGCAGCATAGTCGGGCGAGATACCTCATTTTTACCTAGATACAGCAATGTGTTGGTTTTTATGTAACAAATGGGCTTGGTTTTTTTTTTTTGTGATAAAAATTTTAAGGTGTTACATAAAAAATTTTTTTTTTTTTTTTTAATTTTTGGCCTTTAACTATTAAACTACTTTACTTACATATCAGACTTTTATAATAATTTCTTATAATGGCTAGGCCTAGGCTATGTATCCCAATAAAAATTATTTGTTTTGCTTTAACCCTCGTGACTATGGGTGGGCAAATTATATGTCCACCTACGTGTGGGTCATTTTTTCCCATACCATATTTTTAGCTTTTATTTTCTTTATTTTTTATTTTCTTTTTTTTTTTTTTTGCCACTTTTTAGGTACAGATTATGTAATTCAGTCCTTTTAGAGGTGTCCTGTAGAGTTTTGTTTGTTGTTATTATTTTTAAAAAAAATTTAAAAAATTGAGTTTTTTTTAGCAACCCCACAAATTTGCATCATTTTATAAAAAAATTTAAAAATTTGTAAAAAAAAAAAATAAAATAAATAAAAATAAATAAAAATGTTTAAATTTGGCTGGTATATTCCTAGATACATACTAAACCAATTTTTTATATCAATATAGCCAAAAAATGTTTGAAATTTCATAAGAGATTAACCACACACATACAATGTGGTCATTTTTAGCCCATGCCACACTTTAACTCTGTAACTTTTTTATTTTTGAACCAATTGTTATGAAATTTTGTGTATATATATTTCAACATGTCCCTGAGGAATACCTGGAACGAGAAAAAAATTGAACAGAAAAAAGTTTGAAAAATTTTATAAAAAAAAAGTTTGGGCAAAATTTAACCCACAAGTAGTCGCGAGGGTTAATACTTTTATAATTATTTTGATTAAAAAAAAAAAAAAAACATGGCACAATATAAAAACCCATTGTAAAAAAAAAAAAAAATCACTTCATAACCCTTCCTATAGTGCCAATATGTGTTTTTTGGTGTCTTAAATCAATTCTAAAGCATTAAAATACAAAATATTAAAAAAAAGTAAAAATTAAAAAAAAATTAAAATTAAAAAAAAAAACTATTTACCTTTAAATAAAGGTATGCTTTTGTATGCTGTTGTTTTGTATCAGGAAATTTGCAGTGGCGGATAACCCCTTCCCTCCTTGAGTAGGCCTAGGTTTACATCCTACACCTTCCCTTGAATAGTTTTAGACCTCTTACACCCCCTTCTTGGGTTAGACCTCTTACACCCCCTCCTTGAATAGGTTTTAATTTTATTTTTTGAATTTTTTTACAAATTGCTCCCACACCTTGCAGATTTTCGGCATGGTCTCATTGGAGATTTTAATAGAATTTTCTGGGGCCAAAGTGGTTTCAATTGGCCCATAGAAAATTTGAAAAGTGGGGACTTTTTCAATTTGCATTGACCTTTTACCATTGTGTCATCAATCCCCTCGAAAACAGGAAATGAAACGCTATAGTATCAACCTCTTCTTCTTCATCATTGGTTAAAACCTGCTGTAGTCTGCCAATATAATATTTCAGGAGTTTATCGAAGTTAACAGCAAAAACTTTTCCGTGTATTGTGCCTCTCCAGTCCTTGCTGTTCAGGAGTCTTTAAATTTGAGACATGGATTGAGACAGCCCTATCATCATCTGTTGCTGATTCTTCTTCTTCATCTTCTTCATGTTCTTCATCACTGCTTGAGTTGCTGCATTTAAGCTTTCTCTTTGAAGTCAGTTCATTTTGCAACTCAACCTCTAGATGTTGAAGGTATTCCAGAAGTTGATGGAATTTCCCCTTCTACGAAGCCTTCAACATCTTCCTGCAGGGTAATTAAAGAGGTTGTCATTTTCATTCTCCTTCAGCGTCTGCCTGCTTGAGTGGACTGTGTTAGGCCAAATCTGCCAGTAATTATTCATTCAAAAGAAATATTTGAAGGTGGTATTGCAGACTGGGAAGGCTGGGGAAGTGGGGTCTTACATGTACTTGCTGTGACATGAGATTGACCTTCATTTATCCACACCCATTTACCTCTGAGTGGGTTCCCATCCTTATCGATCGACAGGTGGTGGTTGTGTTCCTCCCAGCTTCTGCAACTTGAGGAACAGGCACAGGGTTATCCTGTTCCTCAATTTTGTCGGATTTCCCCCATCTTCAACCCACTTTATATTTAGAAAGTAGAGTCTGGTCGAAAGTTATTGATTATCACGATTGAAGGGATATGTCCTGACAGTTTCAAAACCATTTTTTATATTCCTCTCAGATAACCCTTTGTCCCAGATGGCACTGAGATTATTGACAAACTGCTTTTTGGACATTGCCTGGAGGGGAATGCCTGTGGATGTAACCCAAGTAGTCATTTGTACAGCCCAATAGACTTTCAATGGAGCAAACACAACAATGTTTAAAGGCTGCAGTTTCAATGTATGGGAAGGGGATTTAATAATAGATATATTTTCTTCCCTGGCCTTTCTGGTCATCCCTGGACTGAGATGCAAGATATACCCATCCAGTATGAGCAGGAGTGGCCTCTTGTCTTTTTGTTTTTTTCATCAAAGACTGCGAACCATGACTCAAAAATGCTGTTAGTCATCCACCCCTTTTGACTCATCCCATACCAGTTGTCTGGTTTGGCAATTCCCACATCAGCCCAATTAATAGGGAGTGTTGAAAGACTAGCTGCCAGGGAAGAATACACTATCAGAGGTGCCAAAGATTCCCCTGCAGTATTACAAGCCACCAAAACAGTGATGTTCTTTTGACCACCACCTGGCCAACTTGCTAAACAGTTTCAATGATGTCTGGATCCAATGGAATCCAGATTCATCCAAATTCCAGATGCACTCAGGTCGGTTGAAGAGCTTTAGCTTCGTCAATTGATCATACAGCAGATCATAAAAGCTGTAAATTATGAATGGGTTTTTAATGCTCTTAAACAGACCCTGTGCATCTCTTTGGTCCTTTTCCTGGAGAGCCTTATGAATCTGGATAGACATTGGCGACTTGGCTTCCATACAGGTTTACTGGACCTATATTTGTTTGGTGTGCCTGGTTTATAGGTCAGGGTTTTAATGTCATTTATTACAGTGAATTTGCTAACAAATGATAAAATTTGTTCCACCAGCTCTGTAGCATGAGGTTCGGGTAGAACCAATTTCCTCCATGCAAAAAGGAATATATATATTATAAATAATATATATTAATATAATATATATAATATATATATATATATTAATATATATATATATATATATAATAATATATATTATATATATATTTAGGAAAAAAATAGGGTTAATCCACAACATTAAAAAAAAAAGGATAATCATAGAATGGTGATAGTAATGATGCTGGTAATAATGGTTATTAAATGGAATAATAACTAAATATCAATAGAAAAAAAAAAACTTGCAATTGTGAGAATATAAATCACAATAAAACTTACGTTTGCTCATATGAAATGTGAATGACATCCACTCTAAAGGACCAGCCTTCAGCTTTCATCGCGAATCTCCTTGCGCTACACTTCGATCTCCTCAGCAACAAAACAAACAGGAACAATATAACAAAAGCCCGCTGCAGACATCCACAATTCTCGACACAAAATCATTATTATATATTATATATATATATGAGAAATAGCAATGTGCAAGGTTAATAGTGCAGCAAAAATATTCATGAAAAGTGTAAATATACCTATATTATCTCTATTCTATATATATAATTTAATACAACTTTTATGATTATAGAAATAACTTATGTTACTTTTTTATTTCCTTTTACTAATTCATATTTACATATAAAAATAAAGAAAGTTTTAAGTTAAAAAATTTTTAATCATTAAATATGTTTTGATTCTTTAGATTGCTTATTTTGTATAGTATTTTAGAGGTTCTTTAAGTATTTGTGAATAGCTCTGGCCTGGTATATATGTCTTTTTAAAGTGTTTAATACTCCCAGTCTTGGTATATTTATCTCTAAAAATCTAAACAACTCTTGCAGTTTTCTCTATCTGCAATCAGCATTGCGCAATACACCATACACAAAACACTGTAACTAATGAACTTTTCTTTACAATCTATCTCGTGAATATCTTTAAATACAACGATTAATGTTTTGAAAATTGACAACTTTGAAAATAGCTCTTATGCTATTACTTATAATGAGCTCCTTATCTTCTTCTTTATTGATAATTAACAATAACCTATTTCCCTGTTTAATTATAGTTTAAGATCTAACCTGATTTAATTTATAGATACAGATGGCTCCGTAGAACCCGATTAATCTCTCTCCTCCTCCCCTCTCATCCCGGGCCAAATAAAAGAAAATAGTTAATGAGAGGTCTAAATAATAATAGAGTATTATGTTGTAATCTAAAAGTCATTTATAATATAATCATCTTAGAGTACATATTCATTTAACAGCAATTCTGTACATACTTCTTGAAGATCTTTAAACTCTTTCCAAGATATTAGAGAATTAGAATTTAGTCCTCTCAACGATGTGCGAAAAACTAAAAACAAAAAGCAATATCCATAATTCGTTCCTTCATGTTTTATTTATTACCAGATTCTTATAATGTAGTAAAATAGCCTCTGTTCCACGTCGATCTTGTTATTACATTGGACATTTAGTCATGTTGGTCACAATCGTATATATCTTGATTAAATTATTTTAACTTAAATATAAAGAATAAGATGGAAATTAAAGTAAACTCAATTATCTTCAAAGTTGAGATATCAATCTTAGCACTTCTCATACTATACATCCAAATATAGAAAAAAATGTCTAGAAATACTTTTGAACTTAAAATGGAGCATGTAAAACTTTAAATATAGAAAAACTGAGTTATTATTACTTTAATTATTCATTTAGATAAATAGCTTCCATTTTATACTGTAAATTAGAGAGGAAAATTTTGGTTATTACATTCCTCCCCGCCCGTTATAACCAGATGGGAAGAAGTTATGACGGGAAGAGTATCATGCAATTCCTAGCGTTAATAACCAAAATTGTTTCATGACTTAAGAGCAGTTACTTCTATTTGATCATTGGTTAACTTTACTTTTAAGCACTAAATAAATAAATAACTAAAGTTTCATATCTAGACTAGACTCCAAAAGGCTATTCTTATCAATTTCAATTAATTAAAAGAGAGTATCCCTTCACCAATCTCAATATGTACACTTCTAAATTTCAGCCATAACCACTGTACAAAAAGTCAATGGTAAATGCAACCTTCCCATAACTCCTTCATAACTAGGTCCACTAACGTTATCATTGGCCATCTCTGGGTACGTCTTATAGAAAGTAGCGAAAGGCATTAAGCCATATACCAAATTTTCCGGTCGCAAACCGATAATATCAGTTAAAACCCCCGAATCCTTCAATATAGAATAAAATTTCTTTTTAGCCGATTTTTTTATAATAACGCCCAACAATTGGATTTCCTCTCGGGAAATATGTTTAGACGAACTAGTTAGTGACTGCATGTCGCTCTTTACTATGAACGTATTATAATTATTAGGCGCGGGTAACTTTGTCTTAGCATAAAAAGAGTTAGAATGGTCTCTATTTAAAGGACTCACAGGAAAAACGGTAGCAACTTTTAAATCAACTTGTGTTGAAACGTTAGCAATTTTTAGATCAACTTGTGTTGAAACGGTAACAAGTTTTAGAGACGTAGTTGAATGTGCTGTGTTGATACGGTAGCAAGTTTTAGATCAACTTGTGTTGAGTTATTTTTAAATGAACAGTATATTAAGGAAATTAAATCATATTATACTATTTATTTCATTCCTTTCAAAAAACCTTTTTTTCATTATTGGAATTTTAAGTGATCAATTAGTGGGATCGTTCCACTTATACTTTAACCTATCATTTTTTGATATTACAGTTTTCTTTAGGCAATTTAAACTATGGCCCTACCTCGTTACAATGAGAAATTATCATTAAAAAATAACATTCAGACTGAATATGGCCTCTTCTTCTACAAAATTGACAGTAAGAACGCAATCGACAGTATCTAATATTATGGCAAGCTTTTACATAGTTACCACCTATCTTGAAAAAGAAACGTTCCGAATCTGGTGTTAAAGGAATATTTCTCTTCTGATTTTAGATTCACTATTACACGCGGAATATAGTGCCTTCACTTGAAAAACATACCTCATTATGGAATAATAATTTAGGTGGAAAACGGTTTGTGAGGATTACTGTAACGTCGTATCCTTAGATGTACATTTTACTGTTTTTGTGAATCTCTTTTGAGTACTATTCATTTGGCTTAAGATGGACAATTCGCGTTTTGAATACCTGTGAAACTGTTGAATCTCACAGTTTGCGATGAATATGTCATCCATTGTCAATCAAGTTTTACCAATAAGTCACATGTTGATGTTGTTTACTAGCTTATTTATAAGGAGGCATATCCACAAAAACTTGATTAGAGGATTACGTTCTGAACATTGTCGCTGCACTTGACTTGCTCTGGAACCTAGCTTGAAGAATTTTGTGATCAATACACCATTTATAGCCTAGTGCAATAGATGGCACATTAAAGGGAATGACAGGAGAAAAAAAAACTTATTTGCAACTTGCGTAGAATTGAGCCGAGATTGTGTCAACACTTCTGAGTGTAAGAAAAAACCTCTCGGAATAAAAGCCTTAAACCGATCAACAAGAGACTTACTACACACCTACTTCACACACTACCAGAGCCGATTGAACTACGCTCTGCTACCAAAATGTAATAAAATAAAATATAATCCATCCAACATTAAAAAAAAAGATAATCAAATAATGTGATAGTAATGATCTATAATAATGTTATTAATAAAAATATTTGACAGGAATATTTTCTAAAGGGAAGAAAAATAATATTTACGTTTTAAGATTAGAGGAAAATTTACAAAACCTACTGTTGTGCTCATAGTGAAAGTGAAATAGCATCCCCATCTAAAGGACCACAGCTTCAGTTCTATGCTGAACTCCCTGGCCGCACCACTTCTATCCTCAGCAAACAAACAAACAGAAACAAACAAGCAATGCAGACATCCACAATTCTCGACACAAATTCATGTCAAATAAATAAAATTAAAGGTGAGAATATGCAATGCAAGCGTTAAGTTGCAGCAAAAAATTCAATAAAAGAAATATACCTAACTAAACCCTTTTTATTCCTTTATACATAAAGATTTAATCAACTTTTAGGATGGCTTAAGAAAAATCATTACTTTTTATCTTACTTACAGCCCCACGTTTATCAAATTTGATTTAATAATCTTATTAGTCTAAGTAAAAAATTTTAGAAGTTCATAAATGTTATTTATCTTTAAATTCTTCTTTATTTATTTTAGGTTTTTTTAGATTCTAGTATGTTAAGATCTTGGCTGGTAAACAGTAAGGTTTTAAGTCTTTTTAAGTTTTTAATTAGCTCCAGGCGCTGGTAACGAATTCTTTTTCTATAATTAATAGTTCTAAACACTCTTGCAGGTCCTTTCACCGCAAGCCAAGCATTCGCAATTACACCATAACATAAACACGTTAAAAACTAATGAATCTTTTCTTTTGACAATCATGACATTCGTGAACTTTAAATAACAACGATTTTAAATTCTTGATGTGTGACACTTTGAACAATTCAGCTGCTTTTCTGATTATATGAGAGCTCCTGAGCTCCGTTCTTTAATTTATCAATAACAAGAACTCTTTAGTCCGTTAATTGATAAGTTAAGATGAGCAGTAAAACCTGATATAATTTGATAGATATAAGATGAGCTCCGTAAGCCGATTAATTTGATAGAACAAGAACTCCTAATCCTCTAAAATAAAAGATAAGTATGATGTAAGAGAGTGTCTAAAAGTAATAAGATATTTAGTTGTAAGTCTAAATTCATGAAATATTATTTATCTTTAGAGTACATATTATACGCAATTCTGCATACCTCCAGAACTTGCTGGAGGAAACTTCTTTCCAAGATACTTCGTAGAATTTAGAAAGTCCTTCAAACGAGGCGAAAAACTAAAACAAAAAAAAGTATCATTAATTCGTTTTCCTTCTATTGTTTTATAGCATATTTTCTTATAATGTAAAAATTTCCTTTTAACAACTCTATTGCTTATTATTATAAATTTTATTCGTTTTTTTATTAATTTAGTAACACAAGCGTTTACCCCTAAATTATTTAACTAAATAAAAAACAGACTGTACTTGAACATGGAATATAAGAAAAACAATATCCTTCAATTGCAGATATCAAACTACACTTCCATACTAACACCAGAATTATAGAAAAAAAGGTCTAGACATACTTTTGAACTTAAAGGACATGTAAAACGTTAATTAATAGAAAAACTGATTATTATTACTTTTAATTATTCAATAGATATAATCCATTGACGATATAAATAATTCCAACTTATATACGTAATATAATTAAGAGGAAAATTTTTTTTACATAATAATATATATATTATATATATATATAAAATATATATATAAATTATAATTATATTATAATAAAATATATATTATATATATAAAATATATAGAATATATTTATATAATACTAAAATATATATATATATTAGGATGTGCCGAATATCGGTAAGTATCCAGATGAGGCCTATCAGCCAAAAAATACCAAATATTCCGGTATTCGCTTGCCGAACTTCAGCCGAATATTGAACTTATAAACAATAATTACCACATTAGGGAAATATTCAATTTAAAATTGAAATTTAGAAACTATTTTCCAAAAAAATAAAAATATAGCCAATTTTTGCCCAATATAGTGAAAATCTTTGTCATTTGCATATCTATTAAACTAATAACTTTAATATTCTAAAAATAAATTCTTAGTTATGATAATGGACCAAACATTACTAGTAAAGGCTTCCTTCCTTTGCGTCCAATTTCATTTTATTCACATTTGGCAACTATGACATTCACAATATCGATAATTATTCAAAGTCTGTTTAAAGATATTACTTTACTTGCAAAGCATATCCTGCTCATTTTACCTCCAGGCAACGCACTGCAACGCTTAAAACTTTCAAGATCCAGCTTGAATGTCAACAGTCATTAATTATTTCAAGACGTTTCTACTCGCTGAAACAGAACTTATGATATGCTTAAAATATTTGTTTGAACAAACAATCCATCCATATACACCGTTGAATGCAATTCAGAAAATGTGACTGATTTCAATGGCAAAATTATTTCTTTACTTGGAGTTAAGAAACTAAACCTAATTCCTAGCGTGAGTAACAGTCTTCCAATGTTCCCTTCATTATATTAAATCATTTTTAAATAAGTTCAATTAAAGCTAAAAACTTCATGGAAATACATCGTTGAAAGCTTAAAAGAATCAGTAGAAAAACTTCTAAGTTTCTATTAATAAATCTTTGTGTGTAGTTACTTTCTTAGATCTGCTAAATTTTTCAACATGAATCCAATGAATCAGTAAAAAATATTGTCGTTGAGGCAATTTAAAAAGAAATGATCATGAAAATTAGCCCTGACTCTTCTCACGATATCACTATGGAAGGAAGGAATCCATTTTTCACTCTTAAGATTTTTTAAAGAAATGGAATCAAAATCGTCAACAGAAGGACAATACGAATGGAAAAACAATGTCCCATTTGGTCACGATGTAAAAGTTGGCTCGACAGCGAAGTAAAAGCTACATACGAATTACATCAAGAAATAAAAAAAATGTTGCCACCAGAAAATAAAGACAACGATTTTCCTCAATTGGTGGAAAAACACTGCGAAATAGTTTTATGAATTTAAAAATACTACAATAAAACCTCAGCTCCTCTCATTCAGCAAAAGTGAAAGAAATTTAAACAGAGAAATATTCCCATAGGATACCTGCTGAAAAGGAAGCATGGAAGTTCTGTGCATTTAACCTTTAGAGCTGTATCAAGTGAAGTTAGTTAATATCTTTAACTACGAAAACTTTCAATTTTCATTTAATTATTTTAATTGGAATGGTCTATAGTAAAAAAGTTATTTACTTTGTTTATACTGTAAATAACATGGTAACATGAAAATTCTGCTGAGGGTTCCGCAAATATATTTAGTCTATCCAAAAATGAAAGTTTTTTGCATATTCCTCGCGGTTTTGAGAATTGTGTTGTAACAAATTGAAAATTTTGATTTTTACCTTTATCAAGAGGGTCATTATCACAATTATGATATATATAATATATTATATATATATATATATATATAGATAAATATATATATATATATTATATATATATAATATATATATATAATATAATATATATATATATATATAATAAATATTAATATATATAATAGAAGCCTACCTAAAAAGCCCCAAAATTTGTATGCAAAAGAAGCCCACCCGATTCTCCGTATAATGATGTGTAGACGAAAAAAAAATATGGTGACCTATAACCATTAGTATGCATTTTAAAGGTGATTGATAATGGGTTCAAATTCGGATTTTTTGATTTAGGAATTTTTTAAACTTTTCAAAATTTTGGATACTTTTTTACAATCGTGAAAAACCATTTTGGTACTTTTCCAGTCAATACGCATAAGAACTCTAGAAGAATTAATATATTATTGAATTAAATTATGTTAGTCCCATGCATAAGGTAATCCCACACCAAATTTCAAGAAATGTGGGTGCATCAATCACACACAGGTACACATCGGAAAAAAACTATCAAAAAGCCCTATGTTGTATAACAAAAAAGGCCCACTTTTTTGGAATGAAAATGCTGAATATATTAATTATAAAATTACATGGATATTGTATTTTTGTGAATATTTTTGGCTAAAAATATTTTTATGTAAACGGTTTAAATATTTACCAAATGTTTAGCCAAATCGACGATCATAATACCAAGGCTTAACAAAAAAACAAGCCTATACCTTATTAAGAAAAGTTATATAGTAATTCAGATTTCTTTTTTTAATTAACGAAATTTCTTTTTTTTTTTATTCTTTTTTATTTAAAAAAAAAAAAAAAAAAAAAAAAAAAGATAAAAAAAAAAAAAAAAAAAAAAAAAAAAAAAAAAAAATCTTGCATATTTCTTTATTTATGTAAGTTTCCAAAAAAAAAAGGTCTAAATACTAAAAAATTTAACTCAACCAGGTTATGAGGGTTGACCCATAAATGGATAATTTTGAATGAAAAAAAATAGAGAAAATTACCTTTTTTATTTATATTTTTATTTTAATTTCAAAAAAAAAAAAAGATTCTTTTTTAGGAAAAAAAAACCTTAAATAACAAGATTATGACCTAAAAATACCAAAAAATAACTTTATCTAAATTTAAAAGGGGGGGGCCCTTTTTGTCATACCCATGGGCCCTTTTTGCAAAAATGCTTTTTTTTTTTCACTCGAGTCTAAATAATTTTTACAATTTTTAATGCAAAACAAAAAAAATTAGTACATACATAGGACATAAGCAATCTAATAACTTATTTTAAAACTCATATATTAAATAGTTAGTGTTATCCAAACTTAAAAAGTGGCCTTTTTAGTAACGCACTATAAGATATATATATATATATATATATTATATATATATATATATACTATAGTATATAAATATATATATATATATATATATATAGATATATAATATATATATATATTGGATATATGGAAGAGAAAACAAATTGCAATGATAGATACAGTCTTGATAGATATAGTCTCCACATCGAATACAACTCGAAATAAAAAGTTAACAGAGACAACACATGAATACTTAAAAATGGGTTTTGTTAAGTAAACGATCTACGATGGAGTAGCTTCTCTTCGTAGACAATCTACTGTGAATAGCGTCTGGAATATCCTCATCAAGCTCCAACAATAGTTTGCCATCATATTGATATCCCACTGCCCTGGTAACTCCTTGCTATGAACTTTAGATCTTGAGGAAGCATTCCACCCTGCTCTCACAACATCGCCATGTTATCCGAAATTTCTTAGGTGAGAATGTAAGTAATGCAATTTATACTCATTGTACATCCATGAGAATGAAAACTGTCATGCAGTTCCTCTACAATTGGTCCGCTTTCCTTCCAGAAAATTCTGCGCTACATCTGAAAAAGCCATCCACGCTCTTGCCCTAACACAATCATTTTGTAGCAAAGCAGCCATCACGGAGATGTCCGATTTGGGTCCATCAAATGATCCCAGCTTTTTCTGCTCGTCACTCAGACAGAAACGATTGAGCTATAATAGCGGAACACCTCAACAACATCTACAAGAAGAAACAAAATTTCTCATCAAACCAAGTTAGTGTTAGTGAGTAAGATGAATGTTCTCTGTACAAAGTGTTCAATCATATCCTGTCCACCTGCATCAAGTTCCTCGTGGTTCATTCTCTTTTGTCCCCAGTGATCCTTTGCGCCCACTCCAATAGACAGAAACAGGATATTTGTAAACCGCTTGCGACCGAGCAAAATGTTTACCATTTGATGTAGTGTAACCATCCATATACCTGATATTGTAGCCTCTCCAAACCGTATTGATTTTTGCATACTCCTCTTCATCCGTACTACCCTACTCTAACCGAAGCATACCTGTTGCCGTTGGTAACAACACACACTTAAACTGCTCTTGGAAGTGTCAATAACCAGTCGCCACTCACCTGCATCAATGCTGGGAGTCCCATAGTGAGTAGTGGCCGCAACTTCACTGCAGTCAATAGGAGATTGGTCAACATTTTCATGCCTTTCTTCAGGTACTGAGAAAGATAATATAGTTTGGAACTAATAGTTTCGGGCATGTAACAAATGACTTACAGAATTTAAATTGTAAAAGATAATAAACGTTTATTAGACCATATTGATCCAGGAAAAGCTGCAGGGCCTGATGGATGGTAGAATTCTGAAAGGGGGTAGTATCAGCATTGCAAAGGCAGTGTATTTAAGCAATCCATAACATTTGTGAGGTACCAGATGACTGAAAACAAGCATTATTTGGACCTATTTATAAGAGAAGTAAGTAAGAGTTTGGAATATTATTGGCCATAGCTTAACATCTTGGTTTAAAAGGTTCTGGAAATTACTGAAATGTCATATAGAGAAATATTTAGAAGATAACAATGTATTGTGACTCCCAGCACGGTTCAAAAAGAGGTCATGTCAGAAAACCTTTTTAGAATTTATGAAATCATTACTGACTGCATGACCGAGGAGATCCAGTTGATATTGTATACTTAGATTTATAAGCTTTTGATAAGGTTCCCCACATAAGGCTGGTGAAAAATTGTTATTGCAATTGTTATTATTGAGTGGTACATGGTTGGAAAGGGGTGCGGAATAGAAACTAGTGTGTACAACTAAATGCAATAATCATCATGGGAAATAGTAAGAGTGGTGTCCCACAGGGAGTGGGGCCACTATTGTTCTCATATATATAAATGATTAGACCATGGACTTAAATGCAATTTCAAGTTGCAGATGATATAAATGCCCCTCAGTTAGGATATGAAATGCTATAAAGATTCAAATGAATCTGATAAACTTCTTGTGCAGATAAGTGCAAATAATTTATAGTAAAAAGTAGTGACCCTACAAAATTGTGCAAACATATCTACGATATAAGGGAATTGCCTGAGTCTGTGACCAAGAAAAGATTTAGGTTGTGATTAAATCAGTAATTTGAAGTATCTAATCACTGTTGAAGAGAAATAAAGCTAATAGATCTGGCTTAATAAATCGCAATGTTGTTAACAAGAGCAAGAAATAAGTAAACGATATAATAGCTATGTTAGGCATTAATAGAGTATTGTGCACAAGTTGTTCCCCTTATTTAAGGGACGAAGAAAAAGGTTCATAGAGAGAGTGCAACGTAGAGCAACAAGATGATTCTGGGTTTGAGGCGTAGAGCTAATGAGAGAGGCTAAGGATTAGGATATGTCTGCTAGAAGCGATTTCCAGAGGAACAGACAGCTACAAAATATACATCTATTGATAATACAGAGATTAATATAATTTTTATAGTAGAACGGGGAAACAGGAGGCATAATAAGAAAATTAAAGAAAGCATTCCATCTTGATATTAGAAAGCATGCTAATTCAGTAATAGCGTTGTTAAATTTTGGAATAGTTTCCAAGGAAGTGTGAGTATGACTCGATGCACATTAAGTAAAGGGTTAATTCGTTATGATGGCTTGGAAATCATATAATATATTGACAACCAAATGCGGTTTTTAGTGGTGATTATATTATAGTTTAGATGCATTGTACATAACTTAGTATTAATGCATGGTGATGCGTTGGATCATATTGTTATATATCATAGTTTTTACTAACCAATATGGTGGATTTGTATTACAACAAATTACAAGCCCTAGGGCTTTGTGATTTGCTGAGATTTTGTGTGGTGGTGCTGGGACAGTCTCATAGGCCCATGTGGCTCTAATCTCTTATATTCTTTATGTCTTATGTCTTTATGTTACCATCACAGAAGAGCCTCCGCAGCTCTACTTCTCTTTACATTAACATGTTTAGCTGTTCATGGTCGCAGTATTCATTCATGAACTCGAAGCCAACAGCTCAAGACAACTTTGGCAAATACAACCCTCATACAAGATCGTTCAGTTACCCTTGATGAACTAATGACGGTACCTCCACCTGTATTTCAGAGCAGATGCATCATCCAGTCATTGCCATCCATACATAGATCGTACTAAATTACCACATGCTTCCGAATATCGACCGCAGTAACTTGCTGTAGATATATGCGGAAGTAACGTCTATACAGCCTATTGAGGCGCACTATAATTTTTCATCCTAGGAATACAAAAAATGATCCATGATTCATGAAAACGGGATGTTACACAAATTCCGAAATATATATGAATCAGCACCTCGATACTATATATATCTCTACAAAACGTCCATCCTAAAAAAATAATCACCTTTGTGACCCAGTGTAAGTTTCTTTACTTTCTTTCTCCTAAATGGACGACCGAACTTTGAAAATAACATTCACCCGAAACTTTAGCGCAATTCAGTATTCACTTTCACAATCGCACTCGCCTAATATAGTATCTATATCATTATTTGATCTAAATATTTTCTGAAAAGCTTAATTTTTTAACCATTTCATTAGGTTAACAAGAAAATTGTTTAGTGGCACGCCTCTTGCATAATTCCAGAAGCTTGCCACTAAAGAATTAATTAAAAATTAATCTTACTTTTAAGTTGAAACTTAGAAATTTTTTTTAACTAGAAATTTTTTCAAAAATATTAGTTTAATATACTATTATATTATATATATATAATAATATATATATAACATCTAGAAATATATTCATAAAATATATTATAATAAATTATAATATTAATAAAATGTATAAATATTATATATATATTATATTATATATATATATATATATATTATTATATAAAATTTTAAGGTTTAAATTTCTCCATAAAGTTACCTTATTTTCCACTGAAATGTTTGCCTTCTTAATGCTTGTTCGGAACATTTATGGCAAGGCTCTTCCCTCATAAACCTCAATAGCACTTTGTGAAGATCTTCACTGTAACTTTTTTTTTTTTTTTTTTTATTGTGCATTTTAATAAATTAGCATTTTAATATTATTTGTTTATTACCAATAAATTTAATAAGGCTTGTAAGGTATAAAATTTATATATATATATATATAAATTAATATATTTATTTATTATATATAATAATAAATATATATATTATATATATATATATTAAGATATATGGATATTACCTAGATAGGATCTCCTTTACTTTGCCCATGATAATTGCACAATGTTGTTTTTTTTCAATCATTTTTTGTATTTTTGGTACGACAAAAAATATTAATAATTTTGGATATATATAAAACTCAATAATATATAACAGGGTTCACCACTTCCGGGATTGGCTTGAGTCTGTGAATCCAAAAAAAAAAAAAATGTCAGGAACAAGGGCAAACCTTTCATACATCATTTGTTGATCTTTTCTTGACACATTCGCAAAATATAAGGACTTATTGTTCTTTCAAATTTTCTTCCTATTATTATTCTTTTACGTGCTCTTATGGATTCACTTGTATTATGGATTAATATAAAGGACAGGGCGGAGGATGACAATTCTATAAATCAACTTCTATCCTGTTCTTCTATTTAGTTCACTATTACTACATTCTTCCTATTCTGTATCGTAGAGTTGTTCAAGTTTCATCCTTTCGATTGAGGTGATTTTATGATGTGTTAGACTAGCATGACTAATCTGTTTATATCTTTTCTTTTTATATTTGAACTTGAGGTTTTTTTTTTTTTTTTAGATTTGACGAAGTGATTTTGGATTTTGCTAGAGCTTATTATTATTTAATAAAATGAATATACAAAAAAACTAACGTTAACGACCAGTGGTTGGACGTCAAACTGAACCACAGTTTATCGGGTGGTTGGGTCGTTTTCAATGTACTGTAAATATGTTAAAAAAACTTTGATCTATCAACATAGGACGCCAAGCCGAAGTTTCACCTTCAAGAGGGGAAACTCCATTTGAATTTAAGCAAAACTCAGCAGGACCAACCATCATGAAAAATTTTTTCTACGGTCTAATATACAATATTATTAAGTTGTCACGGAAAATTATGCCAATTCCATCAAACTTTCTATCGATACTCAACCGATTGTAATGCCCTAGTGTTCTATTATAACCAACCAAAACCATTTACAATCAGTCATCTTTTTCGCATTAAAATGATGTACAAGATCTAAATACTATGCATTAAAGTTGGATAATAAAATTCTTTAAAACTCGTGTCAAAGAAAGGGAAACATTAAATTAATGTTTCCAGATGCTGAAGCTTCAAATTTTAAAATGCGGCCAAGAAATGTATAATATGATTAACCATGACTTGCTCCCATTTTTCTA
The DNA here is from genome assembly GCA_015478945.1 of Trachelipus rathkii. Lineage (NCBI taxonomy): Eukaryota > Metazoa > Arthropoda > Malacostraca > Isopoda > Trachelipodidae > Trachelipus > Trachelipus rathkii. Next base: position 46,284 of record JABUQX010120034.1, on the reverse strand, counting down.
AGAAATGCAAAGACAATACACTCATCTTGAAGCAAGCATTCTCCCTTGAATTAAAATTCAAAAATTTACAAGTAGGGATTGTCTTTCTAAGAGACTTATAGTTTTTTCTGCATATATTGTACCGGAATATGTATGTGGAAATTGTGGCAAATATTAATTAGACTATATTTTCACATGAAAAGTCAACAGTGGAAGGAGGTTTTCTATAAAATTAAGCAATTTTAGTGGAGAATCTGAAAAACTACTGACCAAAGAATAGTGTCACAATTGCTATAAGATTCATAAAAGTATTTCAGTAAATTCCTATCATCAAAAACATGTGACAAATGTAAGAAGCTGCCAACAAAGAAGAACATCTCAAAGAGTCAAAACAGAACCAAAAGAAGAATATAATAAGAAAAGTTGGAAAAAAGAAAGATGCCATACAATCTAAAACTTAAGAGCAGATAAAATGTTCAAAACGAACTTTGAGTAGAAGAAGACCTATAAATCAAAAAATTCAGATTGCTTGATAAGAAACAATTAACCTAAATCCCCCATTTTAGAACTTTTGATCACAGTGACGTATTCACCTCTGCTATTAAGTACAGCTTTTAATTTATTTTTCTTCTGTCTATAAATAAAACTGTTTACTTTGGAAAATATTAAAAAGGATAATACCTATGGTATAGGCTGATTACTAAAAAGAAAATATTTTTAATTCATCCATGATGAATGAACAGTTTCTTAAAGTAAATTTTCAATAATGTATGAACTGAGTTAAATAGGCTCAAGAATGTATTAATAATATTTATTACGTCAAAACATAACGACCCTGTCAGGGAATGTCAGGGAACTCAAATTCAAAATTTCAGTGTAACCCTTATAAAGATATTATAAGGTTGAATATTTTTGAGTACGATTCTTAGCAGTAATCACGCCTTTAATAATATAAATAAAATAAGTGACATTTCAAAGATAATAAAACAAAAAACCACAAGAAAGCTAAAATTATAATAAATGGCCAATCGACAAAAATATAAAAAAAATCTGTAGAGGAAAATTACCACAGGTTTATCCACTCTTCCCTCCTCTTCTAAATAACACATATAATACACACAATGAGAACAAGGCCATGCAACATCAACAGAAAAAGCTGTTAGTATATACTGTATTCGTTTAACAGAAAAAAAAAAATATGGTGAAATAAACACAGCATACACCGCAACACTATCATAGTAATGAGGTGATATACTAATTACATTCTCAATATACTTCACACTTTATATTTCGACCAGTTTAAACAAACTCATCCACACAATCTAGAAAATTTATATGAAAAATTATAATTATCAGAAGTTTCTGGCAAAAAAAAAACTACAGAACCCACAAAATCATATCAGGTAAAAGAGGTATCTACTAAACATCCAATAAATGACCCAGACAACACAGAAAAAAAAAAAAAATAACTCTTCCTCCAGCTATCCCCCATCACCACCTGGGTTCTTAAAGTAAATCTTATGCCCAGGGATAAAAAATATAAGAAGAAATTATTCAGAGAATCAATACTAAAAAAAATATAATAAACAGTCTTGTCAAAAAAAATTAAACTTACCAGCAAAGACAGGGAAAGAGAAGAGATTAATCTAATCTATAATTAACCTTGCTAAAGATCCAATGAAGATTTTACAAGGATCTAAGGGTCCAATCACCAAATTTTCTATGAAAAAGAAATCTCACCACTTCCCAAATACACAATACTCTGCAATCAAGAAAACACTTCACCAAGAAAAATTCACAAACAGCAAAAGGAACAGTTTTAATTTACTGACTACAAATTTGATACAGTCCAACACAAGAGATAAGAGATAAACACAGGGATTACAAAAATCTTTACAGGAGAGAGAGAGAACTACAGGTGTATCCTCATTGGAGTGCAAACCCATTATATAATAAATAAAAAAAATATGAAGAAATTAAAACGATCATTCTATGCTGTAAAATTTGAGAAAATTCTTACCAAAAGTAAAAATTCATAAAGAATTATAATAATGCTCTTATAATCAGTGTACCAAAGATTCCTGAATCGAGTGTAAAAGGGTATATACAAAAGAGAAAACCCCCATACACATACAGAAAAACTATTTTTTCAGCTTTACTGTTTTGAGTTCTGTTACAGGAGAACAGGTATACACTATTTCCTTTCAACAATAATTTTTTTTATTGAGCAATTGTACTAGGTACATTCGGTACTTGCGATGTATTCTTTTAAATCCCAGAACATGTTATTAACTTAAATCTTTAAAAATGAGGTAAATAACTTTAGACAAAACTAAATAAATATATATATATATATTTCTAAAAAATATTATAAAAAAACAAAACATTTAATAACATATGATTGTCATAAATATATATTAATTATAGTATATAATATAAATATATATATAATATATATAGATATATATAAAATTATCTAGGATTTTATAATCAAATATAATCTTCTCTCTCTTTCATGATTCAGCAAAATTTTCACATTCTATATATAAAAGCTCGTTCTATAAAGTTAATATGTTATTAACTACAAATTACACACTAATATTAATTCAAGTTACCCAATATGTACAGGAGTTACTCCTCTATTTTAACACTGCATTTTATACTAAAAAACAAGAACCGCCACAAAATTCAGTTGTTTTTCTTTCGTAAACTTCAAAGATAAGCTTGTTATGTACTAAAGGTTAATTACATTTATCACTCAATCTCAGTTTCATTCTTTAAAAAATAATCATGAAACTCAAACCTTTACCAGAATTTCACAAAACTTTTAAATATTCATATGTATAAATAACATTCCTATCAAAGAAAAATATTTACAAATATCATACAGTAATCTGTGAGTAATATCCTGAACTATGGTAAAAAAAATTAATTGTTGTTATCTTCTTATATAAGAAATCTCTCTTGTGGAATTGAATGCGATTGGGGAAAAGAAGCTTAAAGATCCTTCATCACAAAAGGAAGTTAAGATTTTAGAACCAATAGTCCAAAACCCAAAACCTAATGACAACACACTATTAAAACCATAATAAAAGTTAATTATGAGAATTTTAAAAAACGCTTTGCAAAACATGAAATTCATTTACATTTAAACAATTAGATTAAAAAATAATATTTTTATACACTAAAAAAGATTTTAATTTGAAGGGTTACAAACGTTACCAAACGTTATGTTTTCTGCCAAATCAGTGACAATAGTTCCAACCAATATGCAAACACCGATGGTATTCTTTATGTCAAGCAGCGCAAATAATATAGTATGCACAAATCAATATCAAGAAAGTTGTAGTAAGAACAAGTGTATCAGGTAGTTAATCACTCAATTAATAGCAAGCATCAACTTCAATGGAAAAAGAGTTATTGCTGGAAAAGGAGAACATAGCACATATAAAGCAAACAAGAAACCAACATATCAAAAAGAAAAAACCCTACAATATTATATATAATTATATATATATATATATATATATATATATATATATATATAATATATATATAATATATATAATAGACTAATATATAATACCATATATAATATATATATATATATATATATAAAAATATATATATATAATAAATAATATATATATATAATATAATATATATAAAATATAATATATATATATTAATAATAGATGTACCAAACCAGAAAACAGCATACGCTATTTTGTACGTGCGAACTGTACTTATAAATATAATATAATACACATTAATAAAGATTGAACATTTGTCTACTGCTAGGCAACTCAGATTCATTCCTGTACAACCAATACATTTATATTTCTTATAAGAAATAAATGCAAATATAATTATTAATAACTTTTTACGTTTTTTATCCAGAAAACGAGAGCTGTGCCATAAGTCTTAACGAAGTTGCCTACTGGCTGTAACGAGTTCCCCTATTTATTTTTTACAAAATATTCTTAATAATATTAATATTTAAAGTAATATAAATAATGAAAAAGAGACCTCAATTAATCAGCTGAAAAGACCAAAATAAAAATGTTAATTATCTAAGTATAAAAAACATACATAATAAATAATACTCTTTAAGAAAGATAGATATCATTCAATACTAAATTCAAAAATTTCAATTTATGCAAAACCCATTAAACTTTAAGTATCTGGTGCAGGTTTTCCTCTTTGGGGTTCATTCCCACCTACACAAAATATATGCTCGCTCTCCTGATAAATAATTACTTGCAAGCACTGATAATAATGTAAACCTGCTCATTTTCATCCCACCACATGAAAGATTCTCTTCGTATGCAGCATCTCCATTTTCGTTAAGCTTCATCCCTCTTTCACTAGTCTTGCAGATTTGAATTATCTTTGCTCCTTGGAAGACCGTCTTTTCAGTTTTTTCGATGAGTCCTTGGGTTGATTCTTTGAAGGTGAGAGATGTCAAATAATTCGCCAGAATCATTATCAAAGTCTAAACTAATCCAAATCCACTTAAACTCAGAAGTTTATCTGAAAGCCACCCATCATCACTATCAGTGCTGTTGCCAGGGTTGCTGATAAGGCGCTTCCACTTCTGTAAAATCGTTTTTTTTTTTTATCACATTAGCAAGCTCCTCGTTATGCCATTTAAATGCATTCGAGAAGTGCTTCATCGTCGGAATCCATTCTTGTGGAGTCAGCTATGCTTAAGAAACTCCTCATTAGAACCTTTTATATAGAACAAACTAGCTTATTACACAATGTAACAAAAAAAAATTTATTGTTTCTGATTTTTTTTTTGTTTTTTGCATTACAGGTTTTTATGCACATCTCTAAATTTTTAGTTTTTTCTAGCATTGACCGTTTTTGTACGACGGACATAAAAATTATCATTTTTCTAATTGTTAGGTCGCTACCGCCATCCCGCAGTAAAAGTCAGTTCCATTAATGTTTTGTGGGATGTAGCTTAATAACTAGTTTATAATATTATATATAAATAATATATATAATATATATATATAATATATATAATATATATGATATAAATATATAATAATATATTATCCCTATATCGTTCATATTAATTTAGATGTAGTATAAGTAAATGAAGAGAGATGGAGTCTTTGATGGGAAATAATGGCTTATGCATACGATCTAAGCATGTGGAGTGAAGAGATGAGAAGATAGGCGATGTAGTGTTTCGCGGAGGAGTTGGAGCAGGCAGGGATGAAGATGAATTTACATAAATACATATTTAAGGTTAACAGGAGAAAACGTACAACATGAGATGATGTAGGATGGAGGAGGAATGTGGTGGGAATTCCAGCGTTATCTTAGGGATTTTTAACGAGAGGAGTGATGGGAGGAGAAGAGTATACTAGGAAAATGAAAAAGAGAACAAGCTATAGAGATGTACCATTGATGAAGACGGAAAACGTGAATGGATGTTAAAAAGTAATCTTTGAAGAGATTATACTGACCCCGACTCTAGCTGTACGGAGCCGAAGCTGAGACAACTAGAAGAGAGGAAGAGCAGAATACAACCGGGGAAATGATGAGCCTGTATGAGAACCAATGACTGGAAGAAGCAAGAGACAGAAAAGAACAAGTAATCAGAGAAACTGTAGTATAAGAAGATGATACTGAATTTAGGGACATCTGGAGAGGATCAGCCGAACAGGTGTCCAAAAGAAGAGGGAGTTGGACACCGGATAGGAAGAGACCGATGGTAACAGAAAAAGAGAGGACCGAATCTGTGGTAGGATTCTCTAAAAAGAGCCAGCGTAACAATAGAGTTAAGAAAAGGATTTCCAGTTAAAGGTATTCTGAGAAACCGTCGCTGCGACTGAAGGATAAAATCCTCTGAGAGGAATACTGACATAATAATATTATATAATATTAAATTATATATATATATAATATATATAATATATATATATATATATATATATATTATATATATATTAATATATATAGCTATAATTTATATATATATCACTTATATATTATATTAATTATCTAAATCAATGTACCCTAAGTTGCTTTGAGGATTATACACCAAAACACATTTAATATTTAAAACATTAAAACTGATAACATTAAACGAGCTTTCAATCTTTTTCAAGTCTATCTAAATCACAATAAAACGCAAAAACTGTTACTGATTGAAATATGGTTTTCTAGGAAGCTTGTTTAATGGGAGAAATCCTATTATCTTTTTTAGAAAGGTTAAAAGAAAAAGAAACAAAGAACATTAATGAGAGAAAAGGATTGATTGTAATTTCGAGTAAAATATAGTTGTGTGGAAGATTATGCAGAGAAGAAAGAAGGAATTGAATTATTGAGGGATTGATAATAAATGATTCTCTGCTCCAGGTGAGGTCAGGTGAGGTCAGGTGAGGTCAGGTGATCCCAAGCCACCTTCCTAGCATCAATTATTTAATGTTGGTTTGAAAGTCTTTCAAAATGAAAGTAGAAGTTTTAGACATAGGTGTGGATAAGTTTTGAAATGAGACACAGATCATTAACGAAAAGTAGGAAAACAATAGGATAGGACAAAAATTGATATCCGAGGACTTGAGACGTTACTGCAGAAGGTTTGAAGAGACAAAACAAGAAACATGAAGAAGTGGATGATCGGAGGGATCTAGAACTCAACATCCTGTACCTTTCCTTAACTTAAAACATTTTCCCTTGTACTGTGTAGATCGCTTTCCTTCCTGTTGATCATCTGAACATATTGGCTTTCCAATCCTGTCTCTTCTTTCCAAGTCCTCACTCGATCATCTTACCTTTCTATCTTTTATTTTCTTTCCGTCTTCTCTGGGATGGGACCCGCTTTTGATAAGGAAAAGCTTGCGACATTTTGGAGCCACAAACTATAGTCGTGCTTATTTGAACTTAACCCAGGATATTCTCTCTGACACGAGGATATATATATATATATATATATATATATATAAACTTTGATAGTATATATATATATATATATATATATATATATATATATGTTATTTGTATATTAACATACATATATATATATATATATATATGTATATATATATATATATATATATATATATATATATATATATATATATATATATATATATATATATATATATATATATATATATATATATATATATATATATATATATATATATATATATATATATATATATATATATATATTTATATATATATATATATATATATATATATATATATATATATATATATATTTATATATATATATATATATATATATATATATTTATATATATATATATATATATATATATATATATATATATATATAAACTTTGATTCAAATAATGATTGTCATTCATGAGAACGTTATTCTGTGTAAATAATCATTACGTTTTTCGATGTTTGAATTTCGTTAATATGAAATTAATTTCAAATGAAATGAAAATAAAGAATTTACTTAAATATCGAACCTGCAAAATTGAATACACAATATTAATAAATTATATTTAAAATCATTATTTTGGAGGAGGGGTTTCTCTCTCTTGGCATTTGGCACTCTCTTCCCCTTTCTCACTCACCTTTCTTCTTCTTCTTCTTTTTTATTTTCTCTATCTTTTGATCTTCTTCTATGTATCTTCTTTATCAGTTTGATCTTCTTCTCTGATTCTTCTTTATTTTTTGATCTTCTTTGTTTCTTCTTTTCATTTTTTATCTTCTTGTTCTTTTTTATTTCCATTTTCCTTTTTTCCTTTTTGATCTTTCTTGTTTCTTCTTTTCCTTTTAGATCTTCTTCTTCTTTTCCTTTTAGATCTTCTTCTTCTTCTTCTTCTATTATTATTTTTATTATTATTATTATTATTATTATTATTATTATTATTATTATTATTATTATTATTATTATTATTATTATTATTATTATTATTATTATTATTATTATTATTATTATTATTATAATTATTATAATTATTATTATTATTATTATACCTTCATCATCTTCCCAAAATATGTTTTGTAATTATGAAATGCATTTTTCCTTGAATTACATAACTTTTCGTTTATAATAAAATCTTAATAAATGCGTTAATTGCTCTTTTCAATTACCATAGAATTTCATTTCTCCATTAGACATCGATCCTTAAAAAGCAAAGTAGAGACCCACAAAAATAGGTCACTTATTTAGGGACAATATTTTTATTTCATTATATTAATTAAAACAAGTTTCTTTCGGAAAATATTTACATGAGTAACGTTAATTTAGAAAATGTATTAGGTGCTTTCGGAAATTATATATATATATATATATATATATATATATATATATATATATATATATATATATATATATATATATATATATATATATATATATATATATATATATATATATATATATATATATATATATATATAAAATTTTAACATTGCAATAACCACAATTAATAAATTAGTAAAGAAAGAACATTTACGGGAAGATAAGGAAAGCTTGCTTCATTTGGTGTTGAACCATCACATGTTGCGATTGAGAACGTACTCGATGCTCTACCGTTGAGCCATCCTCAAACCCCCAAAAACTTGATTCAAGAACAACTTTAAGAGAACGAACTCCCGTCAAGGCGATATGACCCAGTTTTCATTTTGTCCTTTCCTCGCTACTAAGATTTTAAATTATTTTAACATTGCAATAATTGCAATTAATTGCGTTTATTGCAATTTTAAAATAACTTAAAATCTTGGGAACGAGGAAAGGACAGGGGGAAAACTTGAAGATATCGCCTTGTCGGAGCTCGTTCGCTTAAAGTTGTTCTTCAATCAATCTGTTTTTGGGTATGATAATGGTTCAACGGTAGATCGTCGAGTACGTTGTTCTCAGTCGCAACATACGGTGGTTCGACCCCATAGGAGGCAAGCTTTCTTTATCTTCCCATAATTGTTTTCTATTCTAATATATATATATATATATATATATATATATATATATATATATAGGTTATATATATATATATATATATATATATATATATATATATTTTATATTTAAGAGTAGATATAATATATTAAATAAATATATATTTATATATATATATATATATCAGGGAGATGTAACGTGTTAATAATTATAGAAAATAGTTGTTGAATTTTTATGAAGAATCTAAAGAAAAATAATAATAATAAAAACAACAATTTTAAAGTCTTTCCTAGCTTTTATAAAATATATGGTGTATTATTTGATCTTACAAATTAGAATTACTACTATAACCAATTTAGTGAATGCTTATTACTACTACTACTACTACTACTACTACTACTACTACTACTACTACTACTACTAGTAATACTACTATGGCTTTTCTCTTGGAAAATATGTTGTAGCTACCCAACCAGTTACAACATAAAAGGAATCTTTTTCTATAGGATTTATTTTCAATGGAGTAATACGTTATTACACCACACTCACTCAAATATATATATATATATATATATATATATATATATATATATATAGTTATATATATATATATATATATATATATATATATATATATATATATATATATATATATATATATATATATATATATATATATATATATATATATATATATATATATATATATATATACTATTAGGCAGTTGAGGGGTCTGAACCGCCAGCCCCAGAAAATATTTAAATTATCAAAAAAAAATTTATGACTTGAGTCCCTTATTTTGAATTTACAAGAATAATAAAAATAATAATCAAAGCAAATTATGGGTAAATAATAACAGAAATGAAAAAATATTTTTTTTCTTCTTGAAGATTTATATTAGGTTTCGAGGTTGTTTAAAGCACAAAAGGAGAATCTCAAGCAGAGGCAATGCAGCGAAGGTTGAAATAAGAAGTGACTTTCTGATTGGACAATAATATGATGATGCCGCAGCAATGAAGAAAATTTTTAGAAATGTTCAGAAATCTGTCGAAAATATCCAGCAATATTGAACGTTCCTTGTTCTTCACATTCCTCTGGAGTAGAACACATTAGAAACTTATACGAAATGCGAACAAGGTGTATGAAAAGTAACGATGGATTATTACGATTTAAAAAAGATTTTAAAGCAATTGTTGGAGCTCTAAAGGAGTTTAAGATGGACCAAGGTGTTGAACCTTCTTCGAAAATATCAATCATTTTGAAATATGTAATCACGAGTGAATTGGCTATAAGTTTAATTGCAACCTCAACTTTACTTTTTTTTTTAAAAAAAAACGTTTCTACCACTCTCAGGCAGAGTCCTTTTCAAGGAGGGGTCAAAAAATAAAATCAAAGAAAATCTACCCCATATAATTTTCATAACTCAATTCCCTCAGGTGGGTAAAGACGTGGGCTTTAAAGAGAGGAAGATTGAATACAGCACAAAAAAACAGATGATGATATGGAATTTCACAGAACATATGTGCCTGGAAAGAAGGAGGCACCACAACGTCTGAGCTTTGAGTTTTCAATACCCACTCAAAATTCATGTGAAAGCAACGCATCTCATGTGCTACGAGGGCATCGCAATGATAGAGGAATGCAAAAGGTCAAATTTCTCGAGCACTTGCCATTGTAATACCTATAGAAAAAGAGATATTTCGCCAAGTCACGTTGCAGAGAAAGAGGGTCAAAGGAGTTTGAAAGTATTGAACAGGCTATGAGTCTCTTAGACTTAGACTCAACCCAATCCAAAGGGAGGGCGGAACCGGAGCTCCCTTCCCAAAGGAGAGAACAGTACTCCATACAAGGAGGATAAGACCCTTATACAAGTGGAGTAACTGGTAGAAGAAAAAATAATCCCCCAATCTGAACAGAATCACCAGCTTTTTTGAGGCCACCTTAGCAATCGTTGTGATATGAGGTTTCCAAGACATTTTATTGCTTATGTTCAGTTCAAGGATGTTAATGTTGTTAACGAGTGAGATTATAGAGCAGTCGAAGGAGATAGGAAAGTCTTGAGGTGTTTTTCTGAGGGAGATGTGAAGAGGTTGAATTTTTAAGGAGCTGAATTTTACAAGATTGCGCTGACCCCACCGAGAAATCTCTTCCAGGTCTGCAAGAATTGAATCAGAAAGCTAAAGACAGAAGGTAACTCTAGATGCAAAAGAGGGAGGAAATTTGAAATTAGTGGAAGAATGGAAAGTTGAGTCATCGACATAAGAATGAACAGAGTTAGAAATACAGTTGAGGAGATCGTTGATGAAAAGTAAGAATAAAGTTGGAGATAGGTCAGAACCTTGAGGAACAAGAGACAATTAACAGGAAAGGAGGAAGAGGTCGCTCCATCAACAAGAGCCGAT
>JABUQX010120034.1:0-25000 GCA_015478945.1 Trachelipus rathkii | reverse complement strand
TATATATATATATATATATATATATATATATATATATATATATATAACTATATATACAAAATTTGGATAGCAGACCATCAGATGGCAGAAGATGATACACCACAGCCTTTAGCTGCTAAGGGGCTGGATACCCATATTGCTCTTTTCTGCCCTTGAGGTCCTCAGAAATGGGAATAAAACATAGCAACTTTAGAGACACATAAGAGGCCTAGCAGCAGAATATCAAAATAATTGCTTGGAACTCAAGGTTAGCATTCGACTAATCCCGTTTAAGCAGGCTTAATGGCCTTGCTAGGAGGGAATGTAGATGTAGATGTAAATATATATATATATATATATATATATATATATATTTTTATATATATATATGTATATATACCAACACATCTATACATATATATATATATATATATATATATATATATATATATATATAATATATATATAAATATATATATATATATATATATATATATATATATATCTCTCTATATATATATATATATATATATATATATATATATATATATATATATATATATATATATATATATATATATATATATATATATATATAATTCTGATATACATAAGTGTATCCTCCTACACACCCTAAAACGAGATATTTTATATCCTTTTTAGTCTCTTTATTTGCCTGTAAATCACATTCCCCCTGTTCGGACTCGCCTGACGAGTCCTCGCAGGGAAAGTCCGTATAAAAGTCCGTAAAATTGGCCATTAGCTAAAAACTCAGTCAAGAATTATCGCTGGTCCAGACTACGGCCACAAAGCATTTTGGTATCATCCTCCTTTAGCTCTTGCATTTCGGATTTATTCTCTCTCTCTCTCTCTCTCTCTCTCTCTCTCTCTCTCTCTCTCTCTCTCTCTCTCTCTCTCTCTCTCCTCTCTCTCTCTCTCTCTCTTGAAGATAAATCATTATTCGCTCATTCGAATTTTCCTTCTTTGTAGTTATCCTCAGTTTCTTACGGACATCTCAAACTCATATATACCTTATATATATATATATATAATATATATATATATATATATATATTTATATATATATATATATATATATATATATATAGCATATATATATATGTATATGCAGTATATATATATATATATATATATATATATATATATATATATATATATATATATATATATATATATATAATATATATATATATATATATATATATATATATATATATATATATATATATATATAGATATAGAGAGAGAGAGAGAGAGAGAAAGAGGTGGACCAAATCTCGATTTTCACTATTTGCTTATGCGGATACTTATTTTTAATATCCTTTGATTGCGGATGCGGATGCGGATAGTGGATAGTTATAGGCATCAAGAGTTTAGCCACAGGTAAATAAATAACATTTTAAGTTACTAAAAATATTTGAGTAAAAAATATATCATTTATCGATTATTCATCGTTACTATTATGATAAGGTGCTTTATTTAGGTGATATCAATGTATACAACGATGAGTGGTTTGGGGCCTCTCACAATGATTCTGAGCAAGAGGGGGAGGCCGGGAGGGCGAATCATTCAGCATTCTCGACGACTTGGAGCAACTGATTAGAGAACTTCACATATTCTTAATTGTCTCAGCACATTCTGGCACACCCTTGATCTAAGCTTCACCACTAGTCATTCTATCAATATATACCTATCTTCTTTCCTATCGGTAAATGTGGGCACAGACTTTTAAACTCTTAATTTTAATGCTCTCTCTCCAACAACTCCATCCTAACCTAAGTGTATCTTCTGGCACTTTATTCAAGCTGACTAGAATCTTTTGCATTGCTCTACGCCAACAATTCCTTGAATGATTGCCTTGGCTCTGAAGATTCTTCTGCTTTTGTCGAAAAGGTGGTGGACTGTAAGAGCAATTGCTCATGGGATGAACAGGTTCCTTCTACGTCTAATCGGTCTCTTTAACATTTATTGTTCGATCTTGCTTATTCTCGAGTCATTCGGGATACTGACATTGCGTATAGGGAGTGGAAAAATTTTCGTTCATATATCGAACTCATTAATTTATTTAACTTGGAATAGTTGCTCGGATATTATTCGAATCCAGAGAACGTTCAGCAAACAAAAGTGTTTGACCTCTTCTAGCTTTTACCTTATAATCTAGATAACCTAAAGTACTTCTGCCCCTGATAGATAAAAATCTCTTAATAAATATTTTATCGGTCAATTATTCATGCCATATAATATTACTTCCTCATTAATTCTCCTCATATTTATTTTGATTTTTTTCTCCAACTGAAATAGCTAATCTCTCTAGCCTTTAGTTTTCCTCTAGGTCTAGAAGAGTAACCCTAAACAAAAAACTTCGACAATCTTTCACCTACTCCTTCCTCTCTCAGTTTACCAATACCTTACCTGTATGTATATTTGATCTAGTGCATGGTAACCCATGAAATCGTTATGAACTTATAATAGTAATAAATTATATATGACTAACACGACTACATACTTTTCTCCATATAGCTCTTTATATAGAGATATTTAGATTTGATAGACTTAGCGTCATAATCTTAATATATATACGTATAATCTTAGTTGAATTATATCTATTTGCCTCAATACATTATACATCCTTATGTTGAAGCTATCACATATGTTATATCTAACCTCACTAGTAAATATATAATACTGCTATCAATCCTTTACCTTAAACTATCTTCTCTATGTAATCGCTTATCTTTCTATATATCGTTTATAAATCATTTTAACTTCCCATTCTATTAATTCGTCTTATAGGAGTATCTCTTCCATATTATCTCTATATCTATCATTGATCTAAATCCACGGTATACATATATAATGCTTTCATATTCGCTACACTTCAATAAAACTATGATAGATAACCACATAATTCTCACTAACTTAATTACATCACATTTATTAAATTAAATCTATTCTATTAAATCTGTTCTATTAACAAAACTTAAAAATATAGCGAGGCCTTAATTCTGATTATATAACTCTTTTAGATATATATAATATTTATGTATTTTGAAATACAGATATGATATTATATAGGCATTGGCTCTCTGCTTCTATCATCAATGAACTTCATCACATCAAGGAATCTACTTTATTAATTATTTTTGTCTAGTTTTTAATCATAAATTCTATACGTATATAATTACCATTATATATTGTTATTATTCTGTAGCGACTTACTCTCTCTCTCCTAGTCCTTAGTACTTAAATATTAGTGCTTATTACTCACATCAATTATTATATAACTTTATAATCAAATATACTATTCCTTGTTATTCATCATTAATATAACCTCTAAGCTTATAATCTCAACCTTTTCTATTCATATAATTGAAATAGGCGCTATATACACTCACTACTATTAGGCTTCACTCTGATAAGCATCACTTCATCTATAGCATTTGCGGAATTTTTCATGAGCTCTTCGTCCCAATGACTCGAGATAACATATATTGTATGAATAATATCCGCCTTCATATTGATATGTCTACCTAAAATAGATGAACTCTTCATTTACCTTATATATTAATATATAGAAAATTCATGATACCACGCTGTCCGGCATAAAAATTATTACTAAATCATAATAGTACATTTTCGAATGACGATTTAAGTATATAAGTTAATAATATAGAAAAATAACTCTAATATTCAGGATTAACGTGAATTAGTGTATTAGTAGCTATAGTGGGAGGCCAATATTTCTAGTAGTCCAAATTTATAATAATATACTACTATATAATATATAAATATATTTCATATTATAAAATTATATTAATATATTAATTAATATAATATATATATAATAGTATATATAATATATATATAATTATATATTATATATATAATATATATAATATATAATATAATATAATATATATATAATTATATAATATATATATATAATTATTCTAATTATATTAATTAATAATATATATATAATTATGTATTAATTATATACTGTTATTATATATATAATATAAATATATATATATATATAATATAATTTAATATATATATAATATAATAATATAGTAAATAAATTATATAAAATATATATATATATATAATATATATATATTATATAGTATATATATAACTATATATATATATAAATAATTATATATATATATATATAATATATATATATAATATATTATATAATTTAATATATAATATATTATATTATTATATATATAATATATATACTATATATTATTATATATATCATATATATATATATATATATATATATTATATATATAATTATATATATACTATATATATATATAACCATAATAATATATATATAATATTATATTATATATATATTATATAATTAATATTATATAATATATATAAATTATATAACTATATATATATATATATATATATATTATATATAATACTTATATATAATATAATTAATTATATATATATTATAATATAATATATAATTATAATATATTATACATATATATATATATTAATAATAATATATATTAAATACATTACAGACTTTACAGAATACTATATATTAAATAGAAGAAATAATTAAGCTATAGTATAATTGATTCATTATATTTTAATTTAATTAATAATGTAGTGACATAAGCGTCGACCTATGAATGATTATCACTAAATTGCTAATACCTCTATATTATTACATCAATATTAAAATATTATTATATAAATTTATAATATAAATTATCATCAATCATTAATATTTTTACTTATTCAATAATATACTCCATAGTATCTCTATTTAATTAAGGACATATTGTAATTATTATTTACTAATTGCTCCTAATGCATATTTGATTTTGAAAACTCATACGTAATATAGAATAACCTATATATATATATATATTATATATAATATAAAATATAATATTAATATTAATATAATTAAATATTAATTTATTATATCTAATATATATACTAATATATATAATAATATAATATATATAATATAATATTTAATATATATTATAAAATATATTATATAATTATTAGTATAATTCACGGAGTATAATATATTATATTATATATTAATATATTATATAAATATATAAGTTTATATTATGATTTATATATTATACAATTATAATAAATATGTCTGCCTTTTTCTACTGCCTGTACCCATCCACTAAAATTGTGTCAAGCATTTATATTATAAGCCATATTGTTATGGATTAATTCACTCTTGAAAAAATTATTTTTTACCTCAGTTTTGTATAACGTAATTCTATAAATATAAATTTTTCAAAACATGTATAAGAAATTGTTCTTTTTTTAATGTAAAATAATTATATTTTATTTATCTATTAATCTTCGTAAATTCTTCCCTTTCTAATAGTAGAGTTTAAGACCGAAGCACAAATAAACATCAGAAGAAGAATCAATAGTGACATTGCAACAGTCTTGACATTTATGGAATGCTTAGAGAAGTTAGCTAAACAACTAATTGATTATTAGAGCGCAAATACACATTAGTCAAATAATAGAAAAAATAAATTGAATAAATTAGATTTAAAAAGAGAGAACTAATAGTATATACAAAAAATAATAAAATAGTTGATGTAGATAGTATTATTCAAAAGAAAAAGTTCAGAAAATTAACAACAACCTTTAAACATACTCCTTTTTATTACTTCTCCTTTGATACTGTCATGCATACCTAGCAGTTTACATTAAATAATTTGGAAATCAAGCCCACGACAAAATAAGTTTTATAACTCTTACATTGCAGGCTACGAATTTGAGAGCAAAATAACTCTATCGATTCCAAACACGTCAGAAGGACAAAAGCTTAGATTAAGAAAACTGGTTATGAAAAATAAACAATCAGTATAATAACAGCAGAGGCCTATGAAGCTCATCTGTATTAAGAAAATTATGAGGTAACAATTTTATCCAACATCATCTACTAAGGATTTGTACTTGCTACCAAAAATATGATTATCTAAAAACTTATAATAACAATTACAACTTATTACTAAATCAAATTAACTGTCATAATAACATATCGAACTTCATAATCTTATCTTTACTAAGTTATCCTATAAATCAATATACTAGGAATCTTACGACAATCTTATGACTCTACATAATTATTTGTCATGGACGGTTCTTCAGGAAAAGGTAAAAAATTAGATTATATATATCAGGAAACTTTTAGGTAATATAGAATATAAGGAACTGATAACGATATATATATATATATATCCTCCCTTTCTCTTCTTACATATGGCGGTAGGGTGCTAACATGTACAGAAAATGATAGTAAGATAGAGAGCATTACGTTAATCTAAAGAAACCCCTCTATCATCCCTCAAACTCTCAATGAGAGCCTCGTCACAATCAAAATAATCAACCTTAGCTTTCACAAGACGAGATGTCTCACTGTGTATACTCTCAAATGAAGTTATCCCTTGGGCCAGACTCAAAATATACATCCTCTCAAAACCGCCATCACTCCATTCATGCACCTTTCTTCTCGCCTCTGTCTAACTCACATTCCTTTCCTTCTGACATCCTTTACTGACTCATTCACTTTTTCTTCATCTCCACAGCCGGTCGATTCCAGTCATACTCACCACGTAACTCCTTTTTAATCACCGCTATCATTACAATCCTATTCATATAAACAAACCATCAAAAACACTCTTGTTTTATTCTCCGTTCTTGTCTTCCTTCAACCACACAACTCCCTAACATTTCATTCTCATTTTATCAATCTTTCACCCTACATGAACCTAAATTATCCACTGAACAATTGACCTTATTCTATATCTGTTTTCCCATGCAATAAGTGTTCACTATGAATGAGATTGAACAGTAGTAAACAACCGACTGTGTGCAACGATACTAGGCACATTCAGGCTTAGATCTATATGATGATGACACAAAATATTTATATTTCACTACCCAGCATCTTAGATACCATTCACAGCTGTTTTACTGCCCTCTGCATCTCCAATTTCCTCCTATCCCCAACATTTATAGCCATTTATACTTTCAAATCTTCGGATTACTTTTGTGCTATTGAAACGTCCCTTCCTATCCTCATCTACTCTATACTATAACTACTGAACTTACTTCTCACCCTATGTTTTGCGCTTCATATCTCTCATTATCTATACTTCCTCTATACTTCACCTATTTATACCTACTATTATACTACTCTCATACTCTCTTATATACATCTCTCTCTCTCTCTCTCTCTCTCTCTCCTCCTCTCTCTCTATCTGCTACTATCACCTCTCTACATCTCTCTGAACACTACTATCCAACTCCATTCTATAATTATAACTACTAACTCAATGCTTGGACAAATATATCCTATACCGTTATAATATATAGTATTTTATATAATAATTATAATATATTAATTAATATATATATATTATATTATATATATTATTATATTAATTTAGGTTAAATATATATATTAAGATATATTATTATTTATAATAGTTAAAATTAATTATATATATATATATATATATAATATATTAATTATAATATATATATATATATAATTAATGATATATATAATATATTATTATTATTATATTTATTATTTATATACTATATAATAGACATATATTTATCTAGATATATTTTGATATGTAATTCTATTAAATTTATTCCTTTATATTTATAGCTTCGTCAATATCATGTTCTACTGTCCTTTTCTTCGCACTTTATTGTTCTATATCTATTTGAGCTATGTGAGAAGCTTAGTTTAAACATAGACATATTTGGAGCACGATCTTCATATTTAGATCTTTTACATTAATTGTCCATGACAACTCATTGAGTATCTTTCTTAATATCCACTTATTCTTCTTCTTGTTGTTCACTTCGAACTCAATAGCATTTTTTAAACATATCATAATACCCTATTATCACTATCAGTTTATTATTTTTCTATTTCTTCAGCATTTCCATCGCAGCATCATTAAGGTCTATATTATATTATCTTTATATTAATATTTTGTGAGCCGAGAGTGATTAATTATTTGTTGCATTTTATACCATTTAGAAAATAAGCCAACTCAAAAGCAAAATTGGAGAAGGAATGTTTTTTAGGGAGATTTATTGTGTAACATAGTACTTGCATTTTTACTTGAAATATTTTTTACCACATACACATATACCTTATCAAGTGCTTTAGAATCAGGGTAATTTAATTATCTCCCTTGCTGTTGAAGCACGCATCAAGAACATCATATGACTCAACTCGAACTTAGCCTTATTCATTTATGCTAGATCATAACTATTTTAAAGAACCATGAAATTCTATCGTTCCTATATATCGGATATCTTATATCTAAATATTTAAGCTATTCTTAAAAGCTTCCTAGAAGATCACATTAATTTTCCATTTTAAAGCTTTGACATCCTATCATACCTATAAAAAGTATGATTTGTTCTGTATAGTATTGAGATGTACTATTTTCTAAAACATTTCACTAAATTTATCATAGTACTTCTTTTCCATCACACGTTTAACATTAAAACTATGAATCCTTCTAATCTTCTGTAAAAATGTTTTCAATCTAGTATTTTTGATTTTATAAATATTATATACTCATCTGAAATTTATCAAATTATCTAGACCTAAGCATGGAATTATTATTAACTTTTTCTCCTACCTATGTAAGTTTGAGTCTATTTTGAAGTAGTATGGATGTATAATGTTTACAAGAGAAAACGTACTACCTCTGAAATTTCGATCGTACTAGTGGGTTAGTTATAGTCAATATATATATATATATATATTGTAGTCTGACAGAGCTGAATAGACTTTATTGCTTATGAGATATAATTACTCTGTAAAATTAATTTGAATAAATAAAATATATATATGAGTAATATGTAACAATATATTTATAATTATTATATGTAATATATTATTAATATAATTAATTTAATATTCATTAGTACAGTATCTCTATATATCATAATACATACTTCATCACCTTAGTCACAAGTCATACCACTGCTAAATCATATGTAACCGCACTTCACACACACACATCACCTATTATTTTTTATAATATATATTAATTAATATAACTTCAATTTATTACCATATTATTACAAATTACAAAACCTGAATTTCCTAATAAGTACCTTAAGTAAGGAGTATGGAATCTTATTATATATAAAGTAGAAATATAGATGTCTCTATTTTTTATTTTTTATTTTTTATATGTTTGTATATATATATAATATATATAATATATATATATACTGTATACACACTATATATTTTTTTTATAATATGCGATTATTATATACGTATAAAAATATGTCAATTTATGGCAACCAATTCATATTGCACCAAATTATGGATTGTTTACTGGATTGAATTACCTAGTAAGTTTTATATTATTATTTTATACTTATTTAATTACGAAATTTGTCTTAATATTTAATAACTTTATAAATATATATATTATTATAGGTAACTTAATATTTATTATATATATATATATTATATAATACATATATTAATTTAATCATTATATAATGTATATTAGCACTAATATAGGCTTGTATATTATATCCCTAGTTCAGGTTATGTTTAATATAAAGGTAATAAAAATATATATATATATTAAATAAATAATCTATAAGTGTTAAGTATAACTTTAATTTGATTCCTACTATTTAATATTGTACTTTAACTTCTTAATAAACTTATATCTGATATTAGTCCAATAATGAATTAGTTGATATGATGTATGAACGGGTTGGTTTGATGTTTGGGACGAGTTGATTTTATGAATGGACGAGTTGGTTTGATTGATGAATGAGTTAATTTGATGGATGGGCGAGCTGATTTGATGAATGAACGAGTAGAATTGATGGATGAAAGAGTTGACTTGCATCAACAAGCTAATTTTTCATTGGTAATTGAGATGATTTGACTGATGAGATGAAAGATCCATGGATTTGAAATATATGATGGAAAGGAGGGAAGACAGTGGGCTGGCAACTATGGAAAATGATGTTGAAATTATTTTCTCCCTCAAAGAGTAATCTAGCATCTGAGAAATGCTAATTTACAATAATGGCGACTAATTAACAATTTTTCAATGGCCTCCAAAACTTATATCTTCACGCCATTCTTTTAGACGTAATCTTCCTTACGACTTGAAAATCTTTTCTGAAAATTTCCACATTACAAACAAATTATTTAGACTTTTAAAAAGTATTCTTCATAGGAAGTATCAAACCATTTTATCCTTATTAAAAGTATATTCAAGACTTTTTAAGGTATTTTTTAAAGACTCCTTTAAAATGTAGTTTTCAATTCTTTTGTATTATACAGGTACAACTCTAAATAGAAATTTTATGAACTCTCTCTTCCGCACATTTAGATTTCTATCACTTCTAAACAATATCAAGAACATGAATCGTCTCTACTCTCTCTCTTCTCTCTCTCTCTCCTCCTCTCTCTCGTCTCTCTCTCTCTCCTCTCTCTCTCTCTCTTCTCTCTCTCATCTCCTCTTTCTCTCTCTTATCTCTTTCAATCTCTCTCTCTCTCTCATCGCCTCTCTCGATCTCTCTCATCTCTACTCTCCCACCAAAATTTCTAGCTTTTCTCTTTCTTCATCTCTATTCTTACTTCTTCTCTCTTCTCTCTCTTCTCCTACTCGTCTCTCTCTCTCTCTCACCACAATACATTATAAACACTAATTGCTTATTCATTTCTCATTATTATTAATATTCATATAATATATTATATATATAATTATAATAATAATAAATTTATATATATATATATAATATAATATATATAAGTATAATTAATCACATATATATATAATTTATACTTATACATAAATGGTTTAATTATACTTTGTATGTGTTCTATTAATTTGTTTAGATGTTATATAGAAATGTGTGGCATTCACTATATTAAAAGAAGTCTATGTGTATATTGACATTCTGTATTAAAAACAATGGTTACATTTGTATTTAAGATATAGCCCTTTATTATTATTTATGACTAATGTTATTAATCAATAAAGATCATCTTAGTTGATGTGTTCCTTTCTATGTTTGCCATGTTATACTCCTCTCGCAAGAAACATAAATAGTGAATTAAATTATAATTAATATAATAATAATATATAATAATCAATTAATATAATATTATAAATAATTATAGATAATAATGAAGTAATAATAATAATATAATAATAATTAATTAATGAATAAATTAATAAAATAATAATAATGAATAATTAATTAATAATAATAATTAAACATTAACTATTTACGGTTTTGTAGATATCAGTGTTCCAATCATTAAAAACATGTTGTAACATTTTATTAAAATACAAAATTAAGTGTAAAATTAAAATCATATTGACTTTTTCTTATTTTTTTGTAAAATTAATTATTAGTTAAAATACAAAGTAAAAATACAAAAGAATTCTTTTTAATTTTTTTGTCTAGTACCTTCATAATCGAGGCGTGTCTCAGGAACGACCTTGCTAAACCACTCATTCATTACGAAGAATTGTATAATTGTATAGAGAGGACTATGTTATATTTATTATATTATAATTATTACTATAGTATTATTCAAGGTTAATGAAGAAGATTAATACAACAGAAGTGGGCTTGAGTTATGCTAAGCTTTTTCGAAAATATGTTATTATTTGTTGGATACGCGGATTACGGAAAGCTAACATCACTCACCTGTCCCTTGGTTTCCCCATAAACTTGGGGTAGTGGCTCAAACATGCACTTGGGAGTGCCGAGCATGCAGTTGACTTATGAGCATTTTTAGGGTATAAATAAATAGTAGCGGGACCCATGACAACAAAAAATATACCACTGGAACCAATCTTTTCAGGTACTAATGATAATTTCAACAAATTAAATAAATGGCTAACAAAGATACATTCATCTTTACTTAGAAAAATCTTATCTTCATATATCAAAAATACCAAACATTTTCGAAATTAAATAGGAAGCGGAAAACCATCCAACCATAAAATTTTAAGTTTGGATATTATAAGTCTTTTCCGAAATGTCCCCATAACCCAACTACTCGAATATATAGATCAATATCTAGAAAATTAACCCTACCAATGCTTCCCTTTAATTTCATAAAACTAAATGAAATCTGCATGCAACAAAACGTTTTTTCCTTAAATAATAAATATCGATAAGTTTTCGGTGCCGGTATGGGAAGTAACCTCAGCACAGTCTTAGCAAACTTATACATGGAATTTTATGAAAACAAATTACTCCCACAAATACGAGTAGCATTATACAACCATATAACCTCCTAATATATAGATATGTTGATGACGTATTGTCGATTGTTCCAAACAATTTTCCCACAACAGTATTTCTCACCCAACTTAATAATCTCACAAATCAATTAAATTTACAGTAGAAATTGAGTCAGATAATTAAATAGCATTTCTGGATTTACTCATCATACAAGAAGATTCCAATTTACATTTCAAAATATACCGTAAAAAATCACGTTTTGCAATAAAAGATTACATTTCTTTTCCCTTCATCCCACCTATATAAAGCAAAATATTATATTTAATACTTTTCAAAGATTTTTACAGAATACGGATCCTAAATATATAGATGAAATTTTATATATATATATATATATATATATATTATATTTATATATATATATTATATATATAATATATATATTATATATAATTTATATAAATATATGTAATATATATATATATAGTTACATATATATAATAATCATGCATATATATAATTTATTATATATATATATATATTATATATTATATATATATATATAATAGTCTTTATAATAATATATTATTCAGTTAATTTGTATATAATTATATAAGTATAAGATATTATATGTTATATCATTCTATAGCTTATTACTTTATATATGTAAATTAATATATATTATAAGTATTATATATATATATATATAATATTATATCGTATGTTATAGATTTGAATCGGTGTATATTTTCTGAATAAAAATTTTCGATGGTTTTTCAAAAAAATTTGCTAAGAGTTCAGAAGAAGGTAAGTAGAGTAAAGGTTTTTTAAGAAGAATTCTTTAGTGGAACAAGCTTCTAAGGAATATTTATTAGCAGAATTACATAAAACGCTTATTAAAAACAAAGCTTGACTTAACTTTTTGCTGAAAACATTAGCAATTTTTTTGAACTTAGAAATTTTTTTTTTCAAGGAAATATGTTACTTTATAACTTGAGGAATGAATTACCATAGTATAGCTATTATATTATTATATCTCAAATGTGTCTAATAACTTCATATATATATATTCACCATAATAAATATATATATATACTATATCAGTTACTATAATATATATAATCATAGCAAAAGATAGCTACTTCAATATATATATAATAATAAATACTATTAAATAATATAAGAATTAAATATATATATATATATTATATATATATTAATAATTATATAATTATATATATATATAATATATATATATTATAGTATATATATATATATATATATAATAGATATATATATATATAATATATTAATATAATATTATATATATATTTATATATATATATATTATTATATAATATATATATTAATATTATATAATATATATTATATAATATAATATATATAATAATATATATATTATATATATATATATAAATTATATATATATATATATATAGTATATATATATATATATATATTCCATATTTGTTCTCAAATTTGGTCAATTACTCACAAAGAATATATAAAACAATAATCAATAAATGTCTAAACAAAGCTCATTCTTATGAAGAATTATACAAAACCAAAACGTCAAAACATTCCGCAGAACGCGGATGGTACTATATCACTTATATACAAAACAACTCTTAAATATGAGATTTACAATAAAGAAATTATTTAAATATTCAACATCGTCTTTAAAAAATTTTCAAGATACATATCACCAAATCCTTATAAGCGCAAATTAAATTTTTACACAAACCACCTGCAGTGGGAGTTCGACTGTATTATATATGTGATACATGCAAAATCACTGTCCGATTAATATTAATATTGATTAATAATATAATTATATATATATTAATATATATATATATATATATATATATATATATATATATATATACTATATATATATTAATTTATATATTAATATATATTATTATGATATATATATATATAAATTAATTAATATATATAATTAATAATATATATATATATATAAATACTAAAATTTATATATTATTTATATAATAATGATAAATAACTTACTATAAAATATCTATATAATAAAAACACACAGTTTCATACTTTACATTATATATATTTATATATACTAATAATATATATATTATATATATATATTATATATATATATATTAGGGCTATATTTATAGGAATAAAAGTATCTATCGGTAATCGGCAAAAAGAGATTTATAGCGGCCAGTAAGGTTATTACAAGGTTTATTGTAAAATAACTTGATGCCTACTGGGGGTAACTTGGATCGGTATCGGTAACGGTATCCGGACATTTTAATTTCCTTGGATTGTGCGGGAACCGCAACACTCCGTAGGAACTTATCCACTGGGCTGTATCGTTGAATATGCCGAAAAAAGTTCAGTATGTACTTTCCTTCAAATAGTAAGCTTAATATGGTTGTCTCAATAAACGAGTTTGTCATCCGAAATTAAGCGCCTTCGAGGTTCAAGATACCAAGGTGATGGAAAACTTATACTGTGAAGCCATATCTGATAATCTTTCCATTGCCTAGTCCTCGTTTCCCACATCTCAAACGCTTTAATAATAAGCACGATAATATTTTCCAACGTAGTAGAAAGGCTTACCTTAAACCTGTATTGACTAGTTTCCTCGTATCTCGGTCTTCAGTTAACTGTACATACTCCATATTCCGTGTCGCT
Organism: Trachelipus rathkii; assembly: GCA_015478945.1. Lineage (NCBI taxonomy): Eukaryota > Metazoa > Arthropoda > Malacostraca > Isopoda > Trachelipodidae > Trachelipus > Trachelipus rathkii. The sequence goes on along the minus strand of JABUQX010120034.1, from coordinate 9,988 downwards.
CAGTAAGTGATTCCATGCTTCAAGTGTTGCCATGCATATTTCTAAAAATGAATTACAACAAATAAGTCGTAAAATGTGCGAGATAGCATTTTGTTGTACCAGCGTCCGTAACGCACTTTATGGTTAATTTCATCTAGCGAGCCAATGCGCGTCTCTATTTGAAGAAATGTGACGCCTAATCGTTAGTATACGCCTCTCATTAACTTATTGTGATTTGCACGTGCTCCATTACACATCTACATCTTTGCCAAAAAAGAGTATTTTAATAAAACTGCTATAATGGAAACGGTCGACCTCGCACAGTATCAACTCAGATGTCCGAATGTGATACATTGTTTCTCCAAAAACTTGAGGGAACAGTCCTACAAACAGTTACTATACGCAAGAAAGGTTGTTACCGCTGTTCTCAAAAACTCAGGAACAATTCAATCTTCAGAAATATAACAAGTTGCCCGGAGAGTCGAAATCCTCTCTAATCCAACATCCCTCAACCGGGTGCCAGGCCACTTGTACCCAAACAGATTTCCTGCAAGGAGTGAGCTTTCGTTGTCGAATAGGCGGATTCAAGATGGCAGTCAGCAAAGAATGTAGCAGACAATCCTCACCCATTTTCTAAGCACGACAAAATATGTGTATTTCACTCGAATGTAGGTGAGTCAATATTTTGTCCCGAGGAGGGGACGCCGAGTAGTTGAAACTTTCACAACAATGCACTATATGAGAGAACAAACTCACATTGCTAAATAGTTGATAAGACTCCATCAACCCCAGTTTTTATTTTGAATGTATGGGGTCGAAATATGGTTGTCGAACCATATTTACAGGCCAGGTACCATTCTTAATTTAACCTAAGCGGAGACTATCTGCGCGGAGAGCCGTTTTAATCGCGTTCAATTTCGGTTGAACATGGACTTGTTCGCGTACACTCTGTGAAGACGTCCCATTTACAATTAAGATCGAAAATGTATTTTCATTTGCACGATACTGGCGCTATCCAGTCTCATATTTCGGAGTTTAGTTTTGCCTTCTCTAAACAAATCTTTGAACACTGGTATCCCACGCCGATTTGGACTGGGTACGGAGGAATGGCTACTAGAACTCGAGTTCTCTTGGCGTCCGACGTCTCCAGACTTCCTAACATGTGACTTTAAGTTTCTGTCTATTTGTAGGAGTTAACACTGATCTAGAACATTGGTGTGATATTACAAAAGAGCAACAAAGATTGAAAATCCACGAAGAAAAATTAAGAGGAGCTAAGAGACCAGAAAAAAAAAATCGACAAAATCCCCTAGATGGACCAACAATTCGTGGCCAACCACACACCCACAGTATATTTTGAAGTGTTCCCGCCAATCAATGAGTCGCAGAATAGAGGCCTATAGTCAATTGCACAGACTGGCGGGAGGTTTGCTTCATATTTTTCACAACTATTTTCTTTCATGCAACCTTAGTGCACCATGCTTAATTAGCCAGTACTACGTGAATTTTCTCGCTCTCGATATACATCTCCTGAGTGAATGACCACAGTGGTAGTTATTTCTTTTATAATTTAAATTTTGAAAATTAGAATATTCGAATTTGTTATAATTCCCTACTTTCCGCAATTCTATGTGTGTACTGTTATTGAAGCCTTTCGTGGAGTATATTATTAGAAACAGTACAAATTATGATCTCTTATGTATCTTAGCGAAACTGAGGCTATTTCGCTGGTTGAAATGTCTTTCTATTGGACACCCAAAGTATTATGCTGTATATTTATGCAACGGAGGAGGATACTCAAGGTACTTTTGAAATTTATTATCGCAATATGAAATGATACCACCTTATATTATATAAGGTTTATAAATAAAACCATTAAGTTTATTAAATATATTATTTTATATAAATATAACACACATTATAGATTTATATATTATAATATACCATAGCCAAAAAATTGTATTATTATATATAATATATTATATAATATATATATATATATCGCAAGAAGTATAGAGATTAACAGTATACGTAGATATATATATATATATATATATATATATATATATATATTATATTTATATTAATTAATAAGCTATATTATATTATATAATTATATATCTAATACCTATATATATAAATATATTATATATATTATTTAAATAACTATTCTCTCCAAAACTATTATTATTATTATCATGTTTATATCCTATCACATCCAAAAATATATTGTATTTATATATATTAATATATATATATAACTTACAAGAACCGCTTTCATACATCTCTTAATCACCATACCCAAACAGAACATAAACTACGCTCAATTGCAGCAAATCACCATTCAGAAAAAAATTACATGCAATTTTTTCACGAATGATTCTAGTTTACATTATGAAAAGACATTTGACATTTAGACTGACATGATATAAATAAAATAAATTAAATTATTATATATAATATATAAATATTAGTATATTGTTAATTTTGCTTACAGGTTAGAATATAATAATGAATATAGATATATTATAAATATATATAAATACAGTATTTCAAATATATTTTATTTATTTTATATATATAACATAAATATACGATATATATAATATTATAATTAATAATATATATATATAATACATATATATATTATATATACTTATAATTTAATTATTGCCATAAAATTATTTTTTGAACCGTATTGTATTGATTGTACAAAAAAAATGATAAACTATCTTCACTATCCATTTTTAATATCGATATTTTCAATTCCAATATATTTAATACCTATTATTTTCAATACACGATGATTTTCAGATATCAACACATCTTGTTCATCTATATAACACAGGCCTGGCAAAAATTTTAACTTTTTTAGGAAAAAATTGTCTATCATTTATTAGGTGTATTTCATGTATATTATTATATTAATGTACTTTGTGTATGTGATCCTATGATTTCATAATATGACCGTCAGTATTTTGACCTATATCACGTAAGGTTATTTTTCAAAAAGGGGTACAGAGTTTTAGAGAAAATAACGCAACACATGAATAAATTACAAAAATGTATAATATCTAAAGCAAAAATTATATAAAGATTTTTAGAGATTAAAATAAGAAACAAACGAAGAGACACGAAAGGGATGACCGAGTAAAGAGCTCCTAAACATCCAAGGGCAATTAATCAATGAAATAGACAAGATAATAAGTGTATCAATATTTTACAACAAAATGTCAGAGTCCTTGGCACTGGTCATTCATAATATCGCTTAACCATGTCATGTTATTGCGTAAGGCTGTGTGAACTTTACATGTTGACACTTTTTCTTGCTTTTGTGGGTCGTTTACTGTTGGACTGTTGTTCCCTCTTTAACTCCTTGTAGCAATCTCCATCAGTTAATCGCTCCTAGACATGCTCGAATAATATTCTTAACCTTTCCTCTGATATCGAGCTATTTACCAATTCCCTTTATATAATGCGTGTAGGAATCAGAATTTATAAATAAGGCGCTATCACCCAGTCTTCACTCACAGCTCGAAAATCGTAGATATGAAAATTGTCTGGGAAGTAATCCAGAATACTCATATTGGGACCTACATCAAGAAGGGAAATATGACAGAACGAAAATATAAACGAGTGAGAGAAATACTTCTGGCTATGTGGATGCAAAAAGACCTCGGGCAAAATAGAGGCGGCACAATCAATCAATGAAAGATCAGGGACCTAGACCTGCAAAGTCATGACCATGGAACAGTTAAGAACCTATGGAACACCCATGTAATAGAAGTAAAGACGAACATGAAAAAAATAAGTAAACCGACAGAAAACGACAGAAATAAAATTTTATATGTATGAGTTTATGTTGTAAGTTACAAGTCTATAGTGTTTGGAGGGAACTTGAATTCGAGCAGGTAGATTAAAATTTATAGTACTTTGTTATGGGTTGGAAGGGGTGGATATAAGGAAGGGACTATTAACTATATGGTGGTGTCTTGGTTTATTTGACAGCATTGGTCTGGGGGTAGACAAATCGTTTTCAAGGCATTTACCACGAATTATGGGATTCATATACAATTGAGCCTACACTCAATGGCTACAAACATCATTTCCATCATTATTTTTTAATTTCCCAGAAATTTGCGATTTAAAAACCAGATGTATCTGACAGAGGCAGAGGCAGGTCTTGATGGAGAACGTAAAATGCCCTGTTTACTAAGGCCTATGTGCTTATGGTACCAGATGTCTGCTATTATTGTTATTATATAACTATTCTCTCTTCTTATTATTGAACCAGATGGGAGTTTTGCTTGTCAACGAATCAATTTGAGACATTTTTATCTACACATGCAATTAAAGTAAAATGTTTAATATATCCCCTTTTATATATTACCAATAAGAAAGGGAAATAATCTTTATGGAAAGAGGCCAAATGTGCCCAAACAAATGAAATTTTTCATAAAATAGAAAAATATACCTTTCGCGATCAGTTAAAAATTAGTTTACTTACGCTTGTAAGCAATTTGTAAGCTGAACATTTGTAAAACATTTGTATAGACTGAATGCTGATTTTCCTTTGAAAAATTAAAATGTTTTTGCTTCTAAAACATTCTTCTGTAAGCAACTGAACATTTTAAGACGAGACATTTAATTGTTAAATTAAAGTCGACTATTCTTGAAAGCTGGTGTCTGGTTTTTCCTAGCATTCCTGTAACTAGCACCAACCCATCAACATGAGTTAAAGCACATGTCTTATTGTTTGTATATTTTTCCCAATGTTGCACAAACCTCCATTACCGTAACCGTACTTATACAACCATGAAAGATCATTATCAACAGCCTATCTTATCACATCCCGTATGTTTCATTCATAAAGCTTATACAATGAATGGTCCCATAATCACCATTTCCATTGATCTGAAAATTTGTATTTCCTAAATTGCAATGTTACTCCACGTTCACCTTCTTTCTAACCTGACAGGAATATGGTAAATAATATATTTTTGCTTTAGTATCTAGTATAGCGATTTAACAATGTATAATAGTAGTTTAATTTAGAAATAAGAAAGAAATATATATATACTTCCAAATTAAGTTCAAACCACGGTATATTCACTAAAATAATGGTCATAAATTTGATTACTCACTTTTTTGGCTTTTACAGTAGTATATTAATTAGATGAACCAATATTACATCTTCTACTCTGAGCAAAAAACCCGTTGACATTGTTCTTCAGAGGAAGTCACCCAGCAATTATATCTCATCCATATATAGATCTCTTCCTATTCTCAACAAGGAACATCCATCAGAGCCATCCAGAGACCCTAAACACTCCCCTGAGTACGTTCAGCGTCTAGAAAGAGAAAATCACTTCTGTATACAAGCTTTTAGACTATGGTCAACTCATTTTCTATATAACGTTGTGGTTGACCTATATAAGCGTCTCCTTCCGCGCTTCCCCTTCAGAGGTTGCATTAAGGCGTTCACACACCCAGAGAAGCTTATTATGAGCTTCTGATTCATTGGATTCCTTTTCTCTAATTGACCCAATTCATTTCTTTCTCTCTCCTTTACACTGAACACCACACACAATAAATAAATTAAAGATCTCTTCATATAAAAGAAACAACAAATTAGGAAAAATAAATACAACTTAGGAACCAAAAGCTATTAAAAAGTATGCTTGTATCCTTCAAATCATCACATAAATAACAACAAACAGTCTATCTAAAGACTGTAGTTGACCAATAATTATTGATCTTAACTGTCTCTAACGCTTCGCTATGCGTTATAGTATTTTACCACTTTAGCATTATATTTATTTCAAAACCACATCCAACACCCAGTTTTCCTTCTCAAGCTCAATCATGCTCTATGCACAGTCTTTTTGAGACTGACATAATTTACAGGCAATCAATTGAATTTCATAATCTTCGCAGTTATAACATTGTCGTAAGTCCTTGGAAAGGATTATATTGCCTTTTAGCTACTCTTCGATTGAAAAATTGATTATTACCACAGAAGACAACACACACTCACACACTCACCACCCACCTTCACCACCACCTCCACACTACCAGAACCTTCATCTCCAAAATCTATTATATTCCTATATACTTATATATATTGTATATTCCAAACTATTACTACTATTTATATATATTGATAATACTTATATATTTCAGATTATTACTCCATAAGCTCCCTCCCTAATTATCATGATTAAAGGGTAATAAGATACGCTTAGAACATTTTTTATCATTCAATTCTATACATCTACCTTATATTTTACAATTATTTAGTATATATTAATATAATTATCATTATAAATTAATATACTTATATAATAATAATAGGACAACTTGGAAACAAAAAGAATAGTTTTATTAATATTAATAATATTGTAGTTTAACAGGCAATTACCAACGATTTGACTGCTAACCTGACCCAGAACTATTCATGCCAACCTTTATACCACCTATTAATCCATATCCATAATATATATTATATATATCTATATATATATATACCCTATTATATATACCTATTATCAAAGTATAATACTTATATATTATTTAATATACTCTATATATACATAATATATATATCCCATTTCGAACACTAAAATACTGTCCATTTTTGTTTACATACATATATAACTATTTGATATATAATTAGAATATATTAATATAGCATTGTATAAATAACCTTACATTACTCTTACTATAATATAACCCATATAAAACACCAACAAATCACCATGATAGTATACACCAATAGTATATATATATACCTAATATAATCTGAGCCCATAATTAGTAGTGATTTCTCCACTGAAATATATTTATATATATTTATTATATATATATATTCAATATATTTATATTTTCTTTTCTTCTTGGTCTCCTCCTATACCATATAGTAGATATAACTATATTATATATATTATATATATATATTTATATATATATATATTTATATACCATTATATATATTAATATAGATAATCCATATCAAATATATATATATTACTATATATATATATATATATACAAAATTAAAAAAGTAAATAGGGTAATAAAATACATTTTATATATTTACTATTTTTCTATTAATTAATATAATGATATATTATATAAAATATAATTATTATACCCTAACTATATAGATATTTAAATTCTAGAAGAAAACCAATCCAACAATCACAGAATTTTCATTTATTGAAGGAAGTCACTGCTGTAAACATAATTGGTCAAATTAAATTAAGGGGAAATATCTACCCTGCCAACCCCTATTCACTGGTATACCGATGGCTGTGGACCATGTGGGGTGAGATATACGAGGTATTTGGAAGGTACCCGTGGGATGGTAAACAGAAAGGATCATGTATCTTGGAATCATCCAAAATATGGGTAACTTCGATTTATTATCATCAGCAGTACCTATACTCTAATCGTCTCTCGGGGACATTCAAAAATTAGCTCCTTCAAGAAACCCAAAATATTTCTGACACATTAAATCTTTATCGATCCCCTTCTGAATTTGAAAGCCTGATACGATGGTCCACATTTCACCAGTAGCAAAGCTTCAATGAATTCTAAGTGAGTGATTGTTTTTTAATACATTTACATCGAAAATGAAAACCCATTTGGGAAGTCACCCCCGAAGTAGGTGTGCAAGGAATTTTTATAAAAGTGTAGAAGTTTGAGTTGTCTACACACTTCACAGTTCGTTATGAACTGGGAATATTATATATATATATATATCATAGATATATATATAATATATATAAGGTATATATATATATATAATATATATATAAGCATATATATAATAATATATATAATATTAATATATAATAATAATATATAATAATATATATATAATATATATATATATATATACACGCTACCCTAACAAATATGTGAAAAATTAAAAATAAAGGAAAACCCACCAATCCCATGCCTAACGCAATTTCTTCAGTGTGTGCAAGCGTGGGCTTTAAAGAGAAGGAAGAATTTGAATACAGCAGGGAAAAGACAACCTGATAAGAAGGCAAGATCACATTCCAGGCGAAAACATTGGGGTGTGGAATAAGAAGGAGGTACCCATTAGAACTCGACCAGCAAACATTTGATTTCCTCTGAAAATACTAACCAGAAATTTCCTAGTGAGAAATGAATAGAGCAATCTCTTGCGCTGCGATCCCAGAGATTGAGGAGCAGTATGGTGATCAGGTCAACTCCCCGAGACTATGCTTTCCTGTTTGTCAGATACCATAGAAAAGAGAAACACAGGTAGTTGAGATCATGTGCATGTCACAGATGAAAGAGGGTCAAGGGAATTAGAAGGATAGTGGACCAGTTTTATTACGTTTCACCTATCGAAAGAAAGGGTGGAACGGGAGCTCATTCAAATAAATGAGATAAAGTACTCCATACAAGGGCGAGAGCAGTACTTCATACTATATAGTAAAGTTATTTCACATTTTATCAAAAAAAATTCATTTTATATTGAAATATTAAAAATATGATATTATATATATATTTTCTACATATTTCGATTCAACATCCAAAATTTTACTTCTTTATTTTTATTAAGTAGTCTCTATCCATCTTTTAAGTTAAAAAAGTTTTATTACATAACTTGTAAAAATATTTCATAAAAGTTTAAACTATTTTATGTTTATTTCAACAATTTGTATTTCAAGAAATGTAAAATTTCAGAAACTTCCATATTATCAAAGAAAAATATGCTAAATAAAAAAGGTGGAACTTGTTTGGAGATATAAATGTTCTGAAAAATAACGTTTAGACTGTTTTCAGGGGAAAAAAAAAAAATTAATATTTTTATCAAATTTGAAAACCAGTAAATTATGTTAGTGCTTTAGTTTATGAAAATGCGGGACAATTCAAGATTCCTCATTTGTTGAGGGTTGATAATGTTTTCCTTTTCGGAAAAAGTTTCAACGATTATCAGTTTTGCATTCGGAATGACAATCAAAGCAGAAGAACAGAAAGTGAGAAAATAGAAATTGAAGGAGATATATTACCAAAATAAATGTCAAAAAACAATAGTTTATTCTCAGACACATCTGAAAATTACCAAAACATTATGAACTTAAGACACAAGAAAAAACCACTCGTAACAACGAATCGTTTTAGACAAGTAGCAGAAAACAAGGCTACAGTTTGGCTGTTTAGTTTTGGTCAAATCTGCTTGCGACAAACATTTGTCAAAAACCCTAATTACCTAAATTATCTAAATTTCAAATTACATTCCATCGTCTTTTACATTACATATTTATAACTGATATAATTATTAAAAAATGATTTAATAAACAAAGGAAAAATGTAAAGTACACTATACCAATTTAAAATCGGAATATATATATAATATTTAATATAATAGTAATATTAATATTATAAATACTATAATATATATATATTATAACTACGTAAAACTTAATAAATATAATAAGATAATAATATATAATAATAATATATATAAAATATAATATATTTACTTATATAATACAAATATATCACTATTATATATATATATAGAGAATAACAAACCAACAACCTATATATATATATATAAAGTATATAGTATAAATATTAATTTACTATATAAATAATATACTAATACATAACAATACTCTTATACTTATTTATATCTATATTATATTAAATTATAGAACAAACAATGTCCAAAGATAGTAATATTCATCTATATAAGGTATATATAAATATATATACGAACATTATAGAAAAAATAAAATACAATTATATATATATGAAATATACATACACATAATATAAATACATATACTATAATATATCAATTAATAATAATAATAATAATATATAAAATATATAAATATAAATAATATATTAATATAAAATAATTTATATTACATAAAACTTAAGAATCTTATATTAAAAATAAATATAAATTAAGAATAAAATGACAGAACAATAACTAGTACAATAAACAGATAACAATCCA
>JABUQX010120033.1:5000-32765 GCA_015478945.1 Trachelipus rathkii | reverse complement strand
GATACCGCCGAGACGCCAGTTAATTTTCGCTGCGAATTGCACTGGATCAGTTCCATAAGATATCAGTCCAAAAGTGCCGATTCCGATCTCCAATCTATTACGCTACACTACACTATATATAGTATAGCCTATATGGTTAATTCATAGCTATAGTAGTAGTGATTATATATATAATATAGATACATATAGATATATATGTTAATACTCTCCTATATCTAAATACATATAGTACTACTTACTATAGACTACTCACATTGATTACATCTATATATATAGAATGATACAATCACTTCTGATACAAGAAGGTGTGGCTGCGTTCGACGGGTCAATATATACTATATACTATAAATGATATTATATTATATAATATATATTATATATATATATATATAATATTATATCTAATAATATATATATGTATAATATATAAAAAGATATATATATATATTATATTTACATATATATATATAATAACTTATAATATATATATATATATAATTTATATTATATTATATATGTATATATAAATAGGTATATATTATAATTTAATATATATAATAAATATATATCACTATTATTTATAATAAGATATTATATATAATATATTATATATAATATATATAATTATATATATGAGTTATTAATATAGATATATATTATATATATATATATATTCAGATATATAATATTTATAATTCATTATATATATAATTATATATAATATATATATATATAATAATATATGATATATATATTCATATAATATATATATATATGCGCATGTTTGTGTTAACGAAGTGAGAATATATTCTCCTGTCTCATATTCTCATATAAATTATCTTATTCTTTACTTGGTCAAAAATTTCCATTACTCCTTTAAAAGAAGTTACATAAAAAAGGAAATAGTTAAAAGCCAGAAATATGTCATTCATTATTCGATAGAAAAGATGATAAAATTCTCAATACCTTTTTTTAAAATGTGCAGTATATAAATTCCTTAAATATATTTATTGGAATCAAATGCTATATTTATTTATCTAAGAATATTCTTTAAGTAAACGAGAATCCATCTCTGAGAGGCTTTAGTTATATAATATATATATAAATATATATATAATAAATATATTAATATTAATATATATATATATATATATATATTATAATTATTATATATATATTATATATTATATATATATATATTAAATAATTATAATAGCTAATATAAAATATATATTCTATAATATTATATATATACTTTATATTATATATTAAAATATATATATATAATAAATTTATAATATATATATATATATATAATATATATATATAATATAAACTATTAATAATTAAAATAATATTATATATATATATATAATATATATATTAGATATAATGTATCTGTATAATATATAACATATTATATAATCATTTGTTTATTTATTATATTAGATTATATATAAAAAATATATATAAATCCTATATATCTCTATTATATTATTATTATATATATATATTATTACTTATAATATATATATAAGTATATATAATATTATATATAATAATAATAGGATTTTGTTTCTCGCATTTACACTGAAGAGAAGATTGATGAAAGTAGTCGATAGCTAACATGATATTTCATAATCTCATTCCTCCTACGCGATTAAATTATCTCCATTTAGTAATATACTCTCTTAAGATTTATCAAGTTAAATACAATTTTTGTGAATGATATATATTTTAAAATTATAATTTAATATTATAATATTATTATTAATTTGATATATATATAGTAATATATATATATATATAAGTATTCTAATAGTTATATATTAGTATCGGTATCGGTATCGTATCGGCAGTATCGGCCATTTTTGGAGTCCGGTATGTTGGTTAATATGGCATCGAATGAAATTCATTACTTTTTGGATTGAAGAATATAGGTGATTAAAGAAACTTTTTTAGATTCAATAATAAATTCATTCCCTAATATAAAAGGTTCTAATAAAGGAATTCCTTAGCTAGCTGAAATGAACTCCACAGAATTAAATTCATCACCCAACGGTATAAACCACTTTTAGATTTGTGTGAAGTAGTGATGAGAAACTGTCGATAGTACTATCGCACCATATTATAAATTTAAATCCCAAAAAAAAAAAGATTCACAGAGGTAGTGGATGCCTTACAGCAACCCCTGGCAACATCGACTGATAGTGACGATGGGTGGCTTTCAGCAAGTAAAACACTAATGAAGATGAGAAGAATATTTTGGGATACTGGTAGAACTTTGATAAGGTACAGTGGTCCGAAAAATTTGCTTATGTATCATCTCATTGCGACCATCAAAGAAAATCACACCAAGGACCTCATCGAAAAAGGAGCAAACATAATTCAAATTTGCAATCTGGTGAAAAGATGAGATGAGCTCTACGAAAACATGGAGATGCTGTGTACAGAAGAGAATCCTTTCATCGTGGTGGCATGAAATGGGCCAAGGTTTCCATTAATTATCAGTGACTTTGCAAGCAAATATTTATCAGCCCCCTCCCTCATCAGTCGAGAGAGATCGTATTTTAGGATAGGTAGAAATGTAAACACCCTAAAACGTGAACAGTCTCTGACGCCAGATACAAGTGAAATGCCTTAACTGTTTTTTGCAGCCACATTTTGAGAATTTGTTGAATTTACTATGAAATACATATCTTCTTTAGTCTTAAAAGGAGTATATTACTTATTTATGTTCATGTCCTAGAATAATAGAATGTTTTTTTATTCTCGTGCCATTACAGGCTGATTACTATTTGAGTGCTCTCATTCTTTCATTATTTTTATTCTTTATATTGTAGCTAGTTAATAAAGAATCTTCTTGTAACAATTGTAATAGTGTTAAAACATAAAAGCTAGTAGCTAAACTTATGTTAATACTTACTGGGAAAATGGAAATGGAATATTTTTTTGAATAAAACTTAAACATTAAAAAGTATTATTGTATATGCATTGAGATATTTACTGTAAAGATACCAGTTTTTAATTTATAAAATGAAATGATTAGCTTGGGCACAGCAAAGTAATGACATAAATGCACTAATCAATAATGTTCTATCTTATACTGAGGTATATATTATATTCATTAAGTATCTAGTTTTCGGTTATCGGTACTAGCCTATCGACATACTAAACAAGGTAGAGTATCGGATCGGCCTCTTTTCTAGCCAACCCGCGATATCGACATCTCTATAATATGGATACGTTAATACTATACTATTAGTAATAATAATAGCTTATATATATATATATATAGGTTATATACTCATAATTATTATATTCGTATATATATATATATATATATATAATGAAACCATTTCCGCTCTAATTATATATATATATATTAACATCAGCAAGCCAAATCAATTAGGCAGCTTTCTAATTACGAGTTTAAGAAGGTAACACCAAAGCATGACATCAGCCCACATGTTAATAAAATATAAAACGTGCCGACTGCAACGTTTCGATCTATGCTGTAGGGTCAAACTAGACTTTATAACTGAAGATCGTATCAGTTCCTTCAAATACAAATTGGAGATGATCCTTTCCGTACTAATCTCCTCCCTTTCTCCTAAACCAAGAGAATTTCAAGCTCCATTAGAGATTCACTCTCATCTCACTAGGCACATCACCCTACCCTATATCTCTTCAGAGCTTTCCCATTCTGGTGAAAATGTGTTACAATTATCGATGTTCATGCGCGTGAAATTTTGGATTCGCGCGGTTAGTAGAGGGAAAAACACTTAAACCTACACTTTAGGTTAATATATATATATATAAGATATATAACTACATATCTATATTTTAATTAAAAGAGATTCTTTTTTCTTTTTATTTTCTTTTCAATCAAGGTAATTATGATGTTTTCTTTTAATAAACACCTAAATTAGATTGTGTGATTACTACTTCGTCTTTTAAATGATCTATTATTTCTCTTTATAATCGCAATAAAATGGAAATGTTTCAAGAATTGCTGTCAAAATATCTATTTATCAATTCTATAGTTCACTTTTTTCGCTCCCTATATATATATTAATTTGTTAAATATAATAATGAGAAGAATTGTAATAGTAATTAGTTATTTAAAAATGTACCCAGCGTAGACTATAGACTGTTTGTTCTCTTTCTGCCATACTTCTCTCGTCTCCTCTCTCTCTTACTCACTACTCTATCTTCATCTACTCTCTTCCGTCATCTCTCTCCATCTCCTTCTCTCTCCTTTCATAGTCTCTCATCTATCTCTCTCTTCTCTTCCATTTGTTCTTTTTATTAATGTCTCGTTACTTGAGTATATATTATCTTCTCAATGTTACTCATTTAATTTCTTACGTAGTGTTTTGTTATTTAAGACACGGGAAATCTTGATAACTAAGTCATTAATTTTGAAGTATAGTAGAGTTGGACTTAGGTATTATTGTTACTTATCGCTTAAATCTGTATTATTAGTATAGGATAGTTGTCATTGTAATCTATTTGTTAGACTAGCTAGCATAGATAGATTCTCAATATGAGTTGTACGCACTCAATTAGCTTAAAGCATTCCCATATAAGTCCACATTACTTTAAATTTAATAGTTCCCTATGTTTTTTCTGACTGCTTTTGATATATATTAGTTAATTTACTGAGTGGAGGTATTTGCCGTCTCGCGTATCTCTCCAGTTGGTGCTGAGCAAATTCTAGATTTGCCTAGATTGACCATTTAGTAATTTCTTTGTATGCTCAACTATAAATGTTGTTACATATATCATACATAAATATATTTTATGATATAATTATTTTATATAACTATTTATTTTTCAAGAACTTTCCGTTGATTTGTTTCTAAGCATGCAGGTTAATTTTGCAGGTTTTCAATGACCAGAGCAATATGAAACGTTAGCCTTAATAGTTACTTTAAATATTTCATTATACCTTTTTGCTCTAATTGTGATACTGCACTTTCTTCGCATTAACTTACTCATATTTTATTATTGTAACAAACTAGTTTGTTTGTAAGAGGTAAATCGCTTGCATGCTGGACGTGGAGAAGATTAAATCTGGTTACTGACCATCGGAATGATCTCTCGAACTCTGTAATAAGCGGCCGCTTGGCGCATAATTTGAGGTAGTTTCGCGCATGAATTAACACAAGACGAGTCTACCACCGCGTTACTTGCATGTGCTCGAGTGTGTGTCATAATTCATTTTGCCCACCATAGGTAAAAGAACTTACTTTTCCATATTTCCTGCTCTACTGTGTTGATGCAGGATTATGAACCATGTCGTCTCATTGGCCTCTGATTTGTTGAGAGGAGCAACGAGTATCGCAGAAAGAATGTACAATTACGACCATCATTGGCTATATGTGCTGGCCACGAAATGCGCTTTGACTTGTGTAACTCCTTTGCAGCTAGTAAGGTGACGTTATCCATATACATTATACGTATCATAGTAACATGAATTTATTAATTACTAATGAGAATATATTAAATTTTACTTCCTAATATAATTCGTTTCTTAAGTACATAACTCACTTATCATTATAATTATATATAGTTTTGCTGTGGTGATGAATTACTGATATGAATAAAGCGTGGTAACTACGTATATAGTAAGGGATAGCATTTATATTCAAAATCTCCAATTGCACATAGATTATATTTAATATATCTTATATTATCCATATCATAAGGCAAATAGTATTCATCAGCATCACTTACGAGTTTATCTACGGATATATTATATAATAATTACTTTCATAAATTACATATATATAATTAGTATACTTAACTATAATGTAACTTAACGGATAAACATTTGTACCAAATGTCGCCTATCAACTCATACTTGTAATGAAATAAGTCTACCCGAAAAATGATATTATATATTTACTTAGTAGTACCATTACTTAACCGTAAAGATGCGTACCGCTCATATCCAGTTTATCTTATTAATTTAGTATAGTAATTTAAATGGTAAAAGATAAAATTGAAACTTTAAATATTATAAAAATATCTAATATCGGTCAGACTT
Organism: Trachelipus rathkii; assembly: GCA_015478945.1. Lineage (NCBI taxonomy): Eukaryota > Metazoa > Arthropoda > Malacostraca > Isopoda > Trachelipodidae > Trachelipus > Trachelipus rathkii. The sequence continues at coordinate 26,710 of JABUQX010120033.1, read as the reverse complement.
TCGATATAATAATATATATATATATATAATATATATACTAAAAATTATTAATTTGTCTAAAAGAATAAATTTTACTTCATTAAAGAATCTGAAGATTAATTGTTGATATTACAGCTCCTCTCCGTTTGCCTTCATATAAGCACAATTTCACTGAAATACTTATATCCACAAATGTTATCAGAGAATAATAAAATATTTGACTAGATACTCGAACATACACGAAGATATACAAGGAAATTATACTTCCAATATCCCGTATTTCCTGTAATATTAAGAGCAGCCCTCTTCGGCGATGCAATCTCATACAGAGAAAAAAAACAGCCCATATATACCTCCGTGTTTTCTATCGAATTAATCGTGTATCCCATATCACGATATAATCACCTATAAAAATGCTAATACTAACAGATATTCTATTACTAGTCTGATAATATATCTCACGAACTAAGATAATTTAAAAACATATTATTTCATCTCCTTTTGAGTAAAATATATCATAGTATATAATTATTATATATATTAATTCCTAATTATATATTCATTATTTAAGAATCTATTAATAAATATATATATTATAATTATATATTATCAGTATTTATATTATACCCTTTTAGTTATTCAATAGTGTTAAACTTAGAAAGTTATAAATTCAATAATATAAATTAAATTTATATATATTAAATTAATTATATAATATAATATTAATTAGGATTTAGATAGGAAAATCGAAGCTCTCGGCGATGGCTATAACTTCTATATAACAAAGCATAGTACATAGAATCGTTTTAGTGATTATGAATAATTGTTATTGGCAATCGTTCACAATTATAATATAATAATAAATAATTATTAATATTATAATAATAATTAATTAATAATATTATAATTAAATTAATATAAAAATATATAAATCATACAATAATTATAACTTATCTTATATATATATTGAAATATGAGATTTAAAATATTAAATAAATATAGGTATCTCAATTTTACTAAATGATTGTTTATATTTATACTATGTTTATAATATTATATATGAAGGATAAATGATGAATTCGAGCCCATACGAGAGTATAAGGAGTAATATATGTTTTATATTTTGTTACAGGATAAATAATTGATTTTACACCTACACAAACTTTATGAGTAGTGTTATACTTATTCCTTCAATACCTCTCGCGTGATAATCGATTACTCCATGAGACTCATTAGATAGTTAATTATTAAAACCCTAATCCACGGAGAATATAACATTACTTCAACGTCGAAACTCCTTGACAAAGAGAACACTACATAACGCCAAGGTAGCTCAGAGCGATAAAATAAACGTAAATAAATACTTAATTAATAATTGTATAGGTTACCTCCTCAATATTATATAACTAGAAAAGTACGTATTTAATAAATTTCAAAAATAGATAGTCTATAAGATAAGATCTTTCTCCTCAACTCGAAAATAATGCAATTATATACTTACGGAACATTTTGCAACATACCTATGTGAGTACATAGGTCCCTCTCCTGTGACTGTTCTATACTATATTTGCATTCATACTCATATCTGTTGCTCTCAACTTATCATCTCCCGTTCTAGACGTGCCAGAGTCTGTGGAAATAAGATCGAAGAAGCGTAGAGTGTCACAATTCGAACATGCTAATATTACTCTGTTAAATATGGTACATTGCTTAAGTCTCGAAAAGGAATCAATGGTCTGCTTGTATAAACAGACTTGCCGCGTTACTTCCCCTCATTTAACTTTACGTACCGCCTTCGAGTTTGAAGTGAGTGTACAGGGCTTCCGGCAGCGAGTGTCCTCATACTTAGTACCCGGTGGTCATTGTAGCTCGGCGCAGTGTGCTGAATAAAAATACAAGACCGGGGTCTGTTTTGCTACATACGACAGAGATATTATACTCATGGAAGATATCTCTCTACGAGACGCTCTCTCTCTAGCTATAGAGTGTAATACTTCTAGTATATAATATCACTCAGTATATACAAGAGTCAATAGACATATTTACTGTTCTCTCCAATTGCTATTTGTACGGCTTTTATGAGTGATTTCGTGCAGGTTGGTTCGAGTAGCTATGAGATAATAAGCGACTTTTAGGAACTACGAGTTTATTGACAAACAATTGTGGTTTTTCATTTCGCACGCTCACCTAATATCCTAGACGATAAATAGTGGCATTCTCTCCAAAACTCTCTTTAGTAGTCTTTTTTTCTCGATTATTGTAGGCATATGTGAACCTCTCTTTGAGCGTGTTTTATCTGATCGCACCATCATTTTATTGCATATTCTATTACCTGTACTTAAAATGTTCTTAGGCGTGTATCAATATTGTCTGCCTTGGTAGTCATCTGATGTGGTCACGCTCGTGTAGGTGTGATGGCTGACCACACTAAACTTATCCCCACCCAAGATAACCAATTAGGCTCATATATAGCTATATGAGAACGTTGTACTTAGTAGTGTATCATGAATGGGATAAACTGATTCATTGTTTCAATGCCTATTGGGTTTAACTATATTTAGCCGAAAGTAAATCTGTGTTGACACATTACTAGAATTCAGGGCCGTAGTATATAATGCGTATTATTATCGATATAGTAGTGATGAGCGCTTTATGGGTCACAATCAACTCTACGATTATACTAACTTGTTATTAAATTTATAAATTAGCTTGTCGCATAAAAACAGATGTGACTTCTATATCGCTGAGTCTTACTCATTATCAAGTCCATTAATTTTAAGCTCAGACTTATTCTGTATGATACTCTCAACTACGCGACCATCAATAGATAATGAACGATTACTATGTATGCAGATTCACCTAAGGCTCAACGCTAATCGTTGCTCTCAATATATATTGTCGAACTCATTTTTTTTCACAATCTACGATCTTCCACATTTTGGTTGTTATGACAAATAACATAACTCCACTTAATGTTTTTTATTTATTTTTTAAAATTTTTAATCATTGAGTTTTGTTTGTATTTTTGTCATTTTTATTTTTTTGTTTTATTTTTTGTGTTTTTAAAATATTTTCAGGGTTTTTTTTATTTTTTTTATTTTTTTTATTTTTTTGATTTTTTTTCTGGTATTTTTCTGGCATTTATTCAGTACTACCTCATAAGACGAACATCTTTCTGCGTTGTATTTATGGCCTCTCTCGTTTCCATCTTCCTTCGAATTATCTCGCACAGTAATGACATTTTCAGTTTCATGTATGCTTACTAAAGATTACAATGTTCCTCGACTTTTCTCGTGGGTGCAAAACCATTTGACCACACTTATGATTAGACTCTCGTTTTACTAGTATCTTTAGCGATTAACGCTGTCCTCTTTATTAAATGATGGGTTGCATCCCAACCGTAAGTTTCTAGAGTCATTGTTAAAAGTGATGTTGGATTAAACTGGGAAATGGATTTAGGTTGAACACTTAAGCTTTAAAACTAAATAAGATAATAATTTGAATCTTATTAAGTTAATTTGTTTTATAATGTAGTGTAGTTCAATATACTAGTCCTTTGATATAATGTTTTAGGTATTAATATTAGTTAAATAAGGTTATCTGTTCTTATCAAACATGTAATATATTTCCTATTATACATATAGTAGATATAGGTTTATGTTGCAGAACCTCTCATGTGTCACTTTATAATTTGCTCTATTCTTCTTTAGGTATCATATACCATAACTATCTCTATGCATAATCTTATTATAATTACTAGAGATAGATTCTCATTGTCTCTATTGGCTTTGCTCTTTTCTAATATGTTGGCCAAATTCAAGAACAAATATTTACTTGACTCATATAGCATCCCAACCCGAAAGGTTTACTGCCACCAGAAAGTTTGACCGTAGTTATCTGTTTTTAGTTTATGATTTGTGTTTCTTCTTCCTTTTTATTTAAGGTGGTAGTAGTGCAGGAGTTTTATTTTTATTTCTGGTCATCTCTATATCGTCTCCACAATATTTTATCTTATTCCTTATATGCGCAATGTTGTTTATGCTCTTTAGAACGCCTAACTCCTATGATGCTTCTTATTCGCCATCAAAAATTAGTGTTCTATGATAGGGATTCACCTAATTTTGCTCATAAAAGACTGTCTTATCTACGTTAAATATTTTATCATTAGTATGTTAGGCTTTTTTAGTAGATGCCTTTTGTAGTCACTAGTCTGAACTTAGCTGGTATCTGGCTAAGTTATGAACTAATCAATGTATTTATCAAGTGTCATAGAGGAAAACAGTTGCTTTGTCTCTCAATACCTATTTTACCAAAATTAAAGTGTTTCAATATTCATTTACTCTATCATTGGCAAAGATAGTAAAACGTCTCACTGGTTTAATGGACTCTTCCTTGAGACCACACTCTTAGAATTATTATGCCTGTGAGAGAATATTGCTTCCCAGTCAGCTGTCTGCAGGTTGTGAAGGCCCACTTCTCAAACTCATTTCTTTCTTCAGATACTAATAATTTATATCTCTCGATGAGCTTTCCTTTGGCTCTCTTTTGTTGGTTTTAGCATCCGTTGATGGAAGGATGAATATATGTATAGTGAAGTGAGATCCTCCAGTTTTGGAAATAGATTCACGGACATTCATGCCACTTTCCAATTAAATAACTGGCATCACCCTTGTTTATCTACATTACCTGAATTTTATATTAGGACTAATCAATAAATAGATCTCTATACGTCATCACTGTTTCTTATCTGCATAGATAGGAGTAGAGTTTAGTGAAAATATAAGAGTTTATATCAATAGGTATATGGTACAGGAATATTCTGGCATAATAATAAGAACTCAGATCTCCAATCAATGATGTATATTAGGACCAATAATATAGTCTAATATATTATAGCTCAGAAGTAATTATAGAAGCAGATAAAATATATTTTGATAGAATAAATGGATTATAATTTAATAATATAAATCTTAATAATAGTATATATCATTTTAAGGTATTTTACAAATATCTGATATATAATATATTATAGTTGATTGGCCTGCGTTATTAATGTTTATGTATTATTGATATACCTGTTTAGTTTATAGTGACTAACCATACTATATAGTTAACCTTGGACTTAAATAAAACTATCATTATTTAAGTTGTTAAATGAATACATCTAGTAAAGTAGTATACAAATTAATCAAATGTGTTATCCCCCATGTCATTTAATTTGGCGAGAGACACGTGAACTGCGGGTAGTATGAGTGAATGAGATCCTGTCTACCTGCTAGGGTACAACATCTTGCTACTTTCGTTTAGAGAATCAAAATATCATTCGAATGGGTATATTGCTACTGTCTCTCAGTGGAAGTTAATTGTGTGAGAGCTCTCAGAAAATTAATCATCCTAGTTCTGTCAAGTTGACTTTGAGACATTTTGGAAAAAAATGTTTTAGGGACAAGAAAACAGATATACATATAGTGTCTAGAGATTGCTAGATAATGTGTTGTCTAAAATTATCTCTCACAGACCAAACTAAGAGTGGGGAAAGTTTTACAAACTTCCTTTTGTTCTCAAGATTTTTATCCAGATTCTATTGACTCAATCCATATTATGTATAAAATAACAAAAAAATGATATAGTAAAAAAAAATATTTTTTTCTCATAAAAAATGGTCTCAAGTATTAATATAATGTAGGATTAGTAATTAAATATAAATTAAATTAAATTAAATTAAATTAAGTTATACACAAATTAATGATTAGAGAACACTCAATCATTTTGTTCCAGCCTATGCCAGGGGCCCGGCGATCCACGGGCCCAGGGGCCCATATAAGTAATTAATAAAATTATATGATAGTCTCTTAAAAAGTACTGTGAGTAGATTAATATATACTATATTTTCACCCTTAGCGAAACATTTCAAATACTCCTATATTTACCTTACCTATATAGCACATAATCAACAACTCATTAGTTTGCCCTAAATCCAACTACCACTCAAGCACTCAATACAACTTACTCTTCCTGTATCGCATTACTGCAGTATTGTGCAGAACCGCACACAATTTTTAAAAGGAAACGCCAACAAGTGATCTGTGATAAAATAAGGCATACGGTGCTGCCTATATGCCCTGATGCTCACAGGGTCATCGTGGCTAATTATTTGTTTATATTTCGATAATATGAAAAAAGCTCAAAAGGAGTCCAGTCTCTCGACTCATCAAATTAATTATATATCAAGATGAGGTGCCTGGCCTGTCAGACCAGCATATCTAACATTCTCTCTGCTATTTTTTTTAAAAATCGTTCCTTTTATATTCATCGCATTTGCTCTTCCTCTATATTTTCAAGTGAGGGAGACATGTACTTTATATATAGGTTAGTCATATCTACCCTTATAAATAACCTCGTGTTTATATTCAATTCAACACAATAGAGACGATGAATAAAGTTTGATATTTCACGACTAGTATACCCACCATAGTAAACTCACTATATATGTGATGCGTGTGTAATTAAGTAAATTCTAGTAAATATTATGGTCATTTACTATATATATATATATTTATAATATATATTAATATATATATATATATATATATAGTATATATAAATTATATAATTAAATATATCTGAATGATATCTTATCTATTATTGTTTATAAGAATAATTTATAAAATGTCCAATTATTTTCATAAATTAATAATAAATTAATTAAAATATTATATTAATATTAATTAATAATTATATTATTAATATAAATAATTAAATTATAATTAAATTATATATAAAATGAAGAGTTATGTAGTCGCGACTCTCATATAAATGTGGAGAATAGCAATAGTGTATTCAAATCTTTTCATCCGTGGATCGTAACTCAGATAGTAGGTTGATTATATCTACCTGAGGGCTAGAGAATTAAAACTTGACTTCTTACATACGTTTTATGTGAGTCGCTAGTTTGGATAGCCGTCGCTCTAATAAGATTCGTGAATTTACCCATAGTCCTCCTCCTCTCACAGCTGTCACACCTGCTGAATTAGTGGAGATATAAGTCACAGTTTAACAGGTAATTTTTTTTATATATATAGTATAATAATATATTAATGATATATAATAATATATATTAATATTAATATATATATTTAATTCATAAATATTAATACTTAAATATATAATAATTATTTCATATATATATTAATAATATAATTAATAAATATATTATTATAATATAATATATATATTATAATATATATTTATTATATGTAATATATTATATATTAATATATATATTATATATAATAATATATAATTAATATATAATATTAATTAATATTATAATTATATATTAATTATAATATTATTTATAATATTATATATATATATATATATATATATTATATATTATTATAATATAATTTTGAATAAATTTTTCACTCTCAAAATAAATAATTTTCACTACAAGCTAATATACAATTAATAAACATAAAGGTTTAATTTTATCTATAGTGTTGCTCATGCTAAATGCCTAAGCTATCTCACATGTTAATATTAGCTTTTTATGAGATATTTATATTATATCACAGATTCATTTTATCTCTACCAATGTTTATTCACACCTTGCTTCTATCGAAGTCATAGTACGTTTGTAGAGGATTCATCTAAATGGAAAACGAGGCTACTGACTTAAATGAATGCAGTGTTTATTAATATAATTAGAAAACTAAAACTTACTCTTCCCAATACAATTGGTTACGTTGTATCAAATGCCTAATAGTCAACCAAAATCATACAACACATACATTCTCATATGAGCTTTTTCTCAAACGTTGTTTATGTATTCATAAATTTCTCAAAACAATTTTTCCTTTTGAAGAGTCCTTCTTAAAATTTCTTTAACATATCAAAATTCTGCAAAGTTCATTATTTTATAAATTTAAATTATAATATAATATTATATATATATTAATAAATATATATATATATATTAAGATATATATATATATATTGTCGTAATGTAGTAGTTTGCAATATAATATCTTGCAATGTTACTTTCAGAGATTTTATATTTAATTAATAAACTTTTTATTTAATATTATATTACTAAAATTCGTCAATATACTATATATATTATATATTATTAGTTGGTTAACTCTTATATTTGAATTGTTGAATTTGAATGATGATGTACCTCCTGTTGATCTGAAAGAAGCTATTCTAGTGAGAGTATCAAGATACTATCATCTAAAGCTTTTCTTTATCTTGATTTATTATCTCTGAGTGTATTCATATAATTTTGTAATAGGTTTTCCCAGTTTTTTCTTAGTAATCATATCACTTCACTATGATATAGGACCATAAACTTAACATTCATTACCAAACTGTGCTACCCATATATTTATAGACTTTGTCTTATTAATCATTACCAATAATGATCGTGCCAAGATTGTAAACTATTATTATAAGTACTATCTATATATATATATATGATTATATATATATATATATATATATATTTTGTATTGATTAAATATATGAATAATGAATTTGAAAATAAATATTATATTATTAGGTGAGTATAGATTATATATAAAATATTATAAATATATAACATATATTAATTATATATTTAATATATTGGAGATGTGTCTGATAAATAGTGAAAAAGTACGTACGTAAATCACGTAATATAATAACCGATATTTTATTTATCTGCGATAATAAAGTATTCGCCGATTTTAATCACTTCGCTATTCGGCGAATAGTTATTTCAAAGTTCGAGGTTCATCTTACAATTTAGGGAATAAAATATTAAAGTAATAACTCAGGTATCACTATTAATATCATAAAAATAGTGAAATTTTCTTGTTGATAGACTTTTATATATATAATTATATATGTAACTTATATAGTAATATATATTATTAGTAAATTCGGTAGAGTGCTGTTATAAGATCCATAATTATATTCTCGTGATTTGCTGATATATGTATCACAATCCGTTTATAGTGCATAATTCAGGATCCCTATAGTATTTTTTAGCCTTATATATTTAATTTCTACCTATCTATATATAGTGATAATGAGGACGAGCAAGACTCATGTGGTGACCGCTACTGTGGTTTGGCACAAGTAGGAAAATAATCATGCATCTTTTTATCCTCTATTTTTACGCATGAGATCAGTACATATATAGTGATTCTTACGTAACTGAGTATCATAGCAATTGGAGAGATTAAACATTGTCTCTGGTGATACTCGATAATTAATCGTCGTATTGGCATATATGTCCAATACACTTTTGATCAAGATATAGCATTTAAATGTACTGTTAGAATACTTAATTAGTATCAAATAAGTTTTGATGAGTACCTCTCATATGTGAACGAATTTTTGATAATAATTGTGTTGTTCATTAATTATCCATCTGAAGTACTTAAGTATCAGAAGATAAAATATTTTATTTCTATATTAGAGAACGGTTTGCTATATATCCTCTCCACAGTTATCATCCGGATCGAATTAGTCTACTCGACTTTCTCCATCTGTGTAGTGATACTCAGAATAGGTGATAAATGAATAGTTTTGTCTCGAGTAAGTTCCTTGCATTCTTCTGAGAGCTATATTTACGCGCGTTCGCACAATAAAATGGATTGCTATAATGAAATAATATATAGTAATACTTATCAATGGTCCATATGGCTACATAGTAGTATAACATATATTATTTTATACGTATAACATAGAGAAGCAGAGCTTAGTACTGATGTCATTACTCTCCATAGTACAGTATTAGGTTTTAAACTTTGTGTTTATATTATTTGTCACGTGATTAGTAATAGTTTGTGACTTAAGTGTATAATTATTATACCTATCATACTCTCGTCTTATATTATTGAGTAACTCCATGGCATACTCGATGACAGGTAGTGTAGGGCGTAACTGTATATATATTTATACATTTACAAGAGCAGTTTAAAGTGTGTTCGCCTGTTACTACAAATACTCCGTGACAACCCCATTGGATGGGTGACAAATGGATTTAGGGTTACTCTATATATTTATATAATATTGAGTATAACGGATGAGAAGAGGGTATGAAAATAATATCTAAGAGTAACAGTATTTGAGAAATAGGCTTACAATTATTCAATAGATAGTACTATTATATATATATGTAGTATATAGGATATTATGAAAATAGTTTACTGAATCATATCTAATAATTATAATGGTTATTTTAAAATATTATATTTAGCTATATCGGCAGCTCTAAATGACTATAGTTTTATATTCTCTACAAGTATATTAAGTTCCCTGTATATACTATTTCATATATATGCTTATTAGCCTAATTGGGTGTACAGTCCGATGAGCGGCAAAGATCATACTATGGGCCATAATGAGATATATGTAGTCACACTCAGAAGGGTAAAACCTATGACGCAACATCATGCATCAGAGGTGACTATGAGGGAAATTCCTCTTCGATGTACTCGAATAATGCTCCGTCTAGAATGTTTCATGCGAAGACCAAGTGGCTTAGGTACATGAAGAGAATTTCAGACTCTATGCAACATTCTGGGCTTGTTACCTATCACTTTACAATGTGCTCCTCTAAACATCATATATTTCTAACATATTCTTTAGTATATTGAAATGATATACACAATTATGATACTTATGTAAAAGTCCTTACATAATATTAGTTCCCAATGATTGAGTTGGTATGTCGCTCGCAATAGGTTGTGTTCTTGCAATTGAGAATTAAATAATAATACAGTGGGTAAAAACACGAAATTGATATCCTTTAGCGCTCTCCCTATGAATGTAGTCACATATAAGACATTATATGTAAGAAGAACGCTAAAGCTGGAGTAATATCTTCATGTACTCAAATATTGTACAAATAATGGTCCCACAACAAAAATAAAACCGATAGCATCGACTTCCTCCGTGAGTACATCGATCATTGCCATTAAAATTGTGTCTCAAACTGCCCATCAAATTGCAATGATACTATAGTCGATAATAGCAGAAGAGTCATATTACACTCGTGTCTTAAGTGGTAATAGAACGATTTATTTCATATCTGAATCTTCCTCAGCAGTGTAATTTATCTGCATAAAGTCAACAGTCATATGTTATTTAATGCTTATAGATCTCCTCTTAACAGTACACCAATTGCGTTTACTCTTGCCTGATATATCTCGCTGTGTGACTAAAGTATACTTTTTAGCTTTTTTTCTCACTACATTGTGAGATGTATTAAATGTGAGTATATAAGTATTTTGCTTATATTATATTATTATATTAATAATAATATATTTAATAATACTTACATTATTTACGTATTATATCATAACTACTAAGTAAAAATATAAAATTTCTGGATATATTTATACCTTAAGGCTCACGTAATTGACTCATGTAGCTGAGGTAAGTGTGAACTCTCTCGTATCAGTTCACTATAATCTAATTGAATTTCTTATGATAAAGTTCTGGTATAAATGAGTACATAGTTTATAACCAGGCAAGATTGAGGTATAATCTTTAATTTGTATGGTATATATATTACCTGACATATTTATGGAGCTATTTAGATTTTGAGGGATTAATTCCAGGTGACTTCAGCTTAAATGCCATCCAGTAGACGTTCTCCTCCATAAGAGATAAAGATTATGATCATACCTATTAGTGTATAATTCATATAATTGATTTATGCTAATAATTATCTGAGATAACGCATGTATATAAATCTAGTATTTATATATCATATATTTTTTTATTTTTTCATATTGACAAGTATCTTCCAGAAATTATTTCTTTTCACCTTATAGCTAAATGATGTTTCACTACATTGCAACTCACTACATCAATTAAATTTCTCTATATTCTACTTAGCTCTGGCCAAACTATGTTTACCATTTCTCTCGCCCTGTTTTTGGCTCTCTTAAGATTTTTTTCCGCTTTTCTTTTTTTATATATACTCTACAAAATAAAGAATTTACAAAAAGAAGTAACACCAAAAATCTTATCATAAAATACCTCTCTCGCAAATATTCTCACTTTTCTCTAGTAATCAATAAAATTCTAATTTGGCTCTCCTTTTCTCTAAGAATACCATGAATTTATCTAACATTATTTCTTCTTTTAACTAGCCCAGCTAAATAGTATGATACACTAATCTCTTCAAAAAAAAGGTTTATAGAACTGTTTAAGACAATATTTTCTGCTTTCTAAAATTATACAACTTATGTAATTTGAGAGTTTTCGTTGACAATATTTCTCTTAATTTCTTCAGTCTCTCTTAATCTCAAAGCTACTAAGTTTCCTTTTTTTTAGGCACCTTCCAGTAAATTTGATGCTTGCTTGGACACTATTATTTGTTATTTATAAGTGCTTTACTTCTGAGAGAATGTGCATTATGCCGTTGATGCTCAGGCTCTAATTGACATTCAATCTCGGTGTTGTAATTACAATAATACCCTTTCAATATTTTTCATTTCTTCGCAATAAAAACTTCTATCATTAGCACGATAGTAACTGTTTAAAGTTGAATATGATTTATCTACCGTCATTTGAATTCTTTATACGAAGCATTCCAGAAATATTTTCAAAAGACAGAAATTTCAGAAATAAATTAGTGTTATCAATTTGAATGTTACTCTTTTAAAAAATCTCAATGAGAAACTGATCAAGTTCTATCTTCTTTCTACGATCAGATAAATTTTATCAGAATGTTTCTAATGCTTATAATTAAGATATAATCAATTTTCATAATATCCTCTTTTGATATTATTGATCAGCTCAGTCAAATCCATCAATCTCCCCTTGTAGTTGCTCTGATTTTTTGATCCTCGAAATAATTCAACTCGCAGAGTTAGTTTAGAAATAGACATTTATTGTCTCTAGTAGGTGAGCAAAACTAAGCTTATAGGCTCTTGTGTAGAGAATATGTCATAGAGGACTTTCTTATTCCATCTACTAACTTTCTCTATGCGATAAGTTAATTTGCAAGAATAACATTCGTTACAAATCTTCTATAAATTTTATAATTTTGGGAGTTTGCGCCTTACGAGGGTGCCATTCCATAATTCCTCTCTTTTGCTGTTTGATACAGGTCCATTATTTTTCTGCATTTTATGAATCTTTATTTATCTATATAAAGTGTTAAATTTTCTCAATATTTAAAATTTGAGGTTATTTGAGATATACTGAAGTACTTCTTAACGATAAAATTGTACCGGTGTTTGTAGAATTACTTTCATTTAAAGTTTAACTATAAGTGGACAGAGATCATCATACAAGAAGGGTGTCAATGGGTCTTCACGCTGAAGACTTCAATAGAAATCCTTCATACTGACGAGCACTGCTTGGAAAAACCCAATCATTTGCACTGTAATAATGGATCCTCTTAATATGATTTCATCTTCCTAAAAACACGTGTTGAATTTTGTCAATTCTCCAACTTGCTGTCCACGTTACATATTCGAAAGTCTTGGACAGGCAATCGCAATGGCTGTTGTAGTGTGCTGGCATTTACTATATCCATTTAATCTTCATAAATCCCATTGTCAAACAAATTTAGCAGGGAAACGTCTTCTCAGAGCCTGTTGATTTTCTAGGAATGTTCCTATTTCTAGTTGTGAAATGTTAAATTAAATAATAAGAAGCCTTAATATAATTCTAATAAATTCACATTGTAGCTTTTATATGACCATGCTTTTTCGAAGAGCTATACTCATAGGCCAATAAATTAATGTTAATCGCAACACGGTCTAATGATATTCCTCGTGATATTCACTAATCAATGATTAAATTGGAATCTTCTTTATCAAAAGTGCTCTTTGTGTTCTGCTAATCTCACTCACTCCTAAAGACACATATTTTCTCTCGCTCTCGATCTCTTCCATTGGATGAAATATAGCTCTCGCACAATTCAATAGTAGAATAGGTAATTCAACAAGCTAGTGATCTCATCCTAGGTCGCCGACCTGCTATGAAAGAGTGTTATACCTTATAATCAAGTCTCTCAAGGTTCGCCACGTGTCTCGAGCTCTGAATCTAGAAGAAGTTAATACGTAAACGAGCATCGGTTATTCCTAGACACACGGTAGCTGCGATAGCATAATTCATTCAAAACCCCTTTAGAACAATGTATATCCTGCAATTTGCGATTCTTTGTGCATTTTTTAATTAAAGTCGTCTATTCTTCGATACTGATATATATCTATATTTATACCTATATATATGTAATATTTCACTAAATTATATTTATCATAATTAAATTATATTTATATCATAATATATATAGTATGGTAACTCTATATCTATAGTATAATGATATAATCATACATCAATATACTATAACTATTAACTAGCATACCGCATTAAATTTTATATTAAACTATATCCATTATTTATAAATTTTGTAATTAAAATAATGTCCTATAATTAAAAACTGTGAACAATATTTATAAAAACACTGTGAAATTAAATGACTGCTAATAAGACGTTGTGGTTTATAACTCACTCACAGACATATGCTAAACTTATCAGCGGGATCGATGTAACTCGAAAGTCTATCTTATCTTCTTTGATAAATAATAATATGAAGATGTTCCAAGTTTGAGGACGAAATTTACAATATACTCGCTAATAATTAATGTTTAATATTTACAAAATTGATGATTATCTCTCTCTCTCTCTCTAGGGTGACGAGATCTTTAATATTTAGTCATGCTGATATCTAACTGTCAACACTATTAGAAACTATTAGTACGTATAGACTAGACATTAGACTAATATAGAGGATCAAGTTAGCACAACCCACTCTAAGGCCTATCGAGGACTGCAAGTCCATCATTTCAAGTATTACTAACAATTATAGCTCATGTCAACTCAAAGCACCCTAGGGCTTGTCAAGTTATTGTAACTACAAATACACTCTCAATTTGCGTAGTCATAAAAAAAGAAGAGAAAAAAAAAAATGATAATATGATACCCAAACAATCCACAGCCTTATACATTATTAAGTTATTAGAGGAATTTCACAAATATTAATTAACTACTGTGTATTAAACGCCCGCCAATTTGGCCTCGTCTATAATATTACTATATGTTTAATACCCACCCATCCATGTATACCTATCCAACCCTTTCTTAACATGTTGCAATCGAATTACACGTCAACAACCTCTGTTGGAGCAAACTCCATTTTATTTTTTTTCCCTACATTATTCAAAAGTGATAACTGAAAATCTATATTTTCAAGATTGGCAACTTGAAATATTAATTCTTTTGAAATCTGCACTTCGATATTTTGTTTTACTCCCTTTGAGGTGTTCTCCACATAACTAAATATTCTTTCGAATTTTGATGCTTCATCTGATACTTCATTAAATGCTTCATCAATCTCATAATTTTGATCAATATAAAGTTCCAGCATTCTTTTTAATAACCCTTCCTCATCAATGTTTTTTGCTTCTAATTTATCTAATACATCATCAGCTGTACAGCCATTAGATTTCCACGTTGTTTTTTGCAACTTCGTCTTATAATGATGCAGCACAGCTAGGCTTGAACGTAATACTTCATTCAATTTTTCATTACTTTTTTTATTAACCTGAAAGAAAAAATTTAACATATGCTTAGGTAACACTAGTTTTAATACTTGAGAATTTTCATGCTCGCTTATGCTCTGTGTATTACGATTCCCTATTCTTAATTCCAATATTTGAAAGAACACTTCATCCAGTATTTTATCAATTTCATAACCCTTTTGTTGCACAAGTTTATATACTTCTTCTAAAAGCTCTAGCAAATAATATGCTTTCTGGACAATTTGTAATGGTGTGCCATGATGAGGAGATACTGAGTTATAAATAGCACCATGTTCTAAGAGAGACTTCACTAAATCAAAGAAATTAAAAAAGTCTTCCTCAGAACGAAAAAAATACTTTCCAGGAATCTGCCACTTTCCTAAAATAAATTTAGGAAAAGCCAGAGCATCACAACCAAATTCAAAAACAATTACATTTAAAGGTGTTCTACCATCCTTATAACCAGAATATAAATCAATTTTTTTTTCTACAAGACGATTTATTAAATTTTTATTGTAACCAACTGAAGATGCAACAATATGGACAACAGCAGGTATTTTTCGAATTTTACACGGATTGAAGAAACTGGAATGTGGAATTTTTAACTCATTGATGATATCCATATCAGCCTTTTCTATTAACAACTCAATTACATCTGATGGTGCACGATTCATAATACAATAAACTAGTGGCAATTCTTTGTGACCATTCAAATTGTGATAGGTACTATTAACATCAACTATGTCTAACTTTAAACTTAAACAAGACCTAAGAACACTAAATGCATCCACTTGAAATATACGTTGAAGTAAATTCATTCTATCTTTATCCTTCCAAGTAGTGTCATAAAGTTTTTAAACAAGAATTTGTATAACATCTAGGTGACCATTTTCAGCCGCTAACCATAAGGGACTATAGAACCATTTATCATAATTTAGCCTGCTCTGTAAAAATTTTGTTTTAAGATTTTTTCCTGAGGCATTAGCAACTTTAATATACCCCATTTCAGCAGAAACGGATAATAATGCCAATTTTTTATCATCTTTTAGATTTTTAACATCTTTAATTATTCCTAAATCACTTCCTTCTTCTGCTGACAAAGAAAACTCAATTATTTTCAATAGCAATTTAATAGATTGTGTAGTATTCTTATCTTTAAAAGGACCATAACTGTATGTTTCATCAACAAGTTTTATTAATAGCATTTTAAGCTTACCCTCCTTATCAGAGAAATTGACATCGTTTTCTAAATCCTTTTGTGTTTTTAATTGAAAAAACTTACAAATTTGTATTCTATCATCATTATTTAGGTATTTAATTATAATACTCTTAATAAATTCTTCAAATTTATGAAATTGAATTGATTTAAATTTTTCCCAAAGATAGCTAGAGGCAAAATATTCACCAAAAGTCTGATGAACAAAAATAGTCTTACCCTTCATTCTATCAATAATTCCTGTCTTTTCTTTTCCTTTTTTTATCTCATCTATTAAAGTCTCTACATCATTTTTTTCCTGTTCAGAAAGTAAATTTTTTAGATTATCTCTTTTAAACATTCTATATACAGCTAATTTTTTATGATTTTCTATAAATTCCTTACACTCTTGCTCAATCATCTCTTTTATATCTGGATCATCAATATCCATACCAGTTTTTTTCTCCAAAGAGGATTTTATAAAACTTTATGTCAATAAACTTTTCATACAGAGTAACCAAATTCAACTCTTCATTAAGCTTCTGTTTATACTCATCAGAAAGCTCGAGCTCTTTAGAATCATAAAATTCTTTGAACAAATCTTGAAAAATCTCTGCAAGCATACATATCTGCAATGGTATACCAACAAACTCCATCTCTTGATCATTTGTAGATTCAGAAAACCTATGTAGTAATTCATCAATAAAAACCTCAGAGCGTTGTTCATCGAACACATTAAGTTCTAAGTTTTTTTTCCAAAATTTCTTTAAAAACTCTCTCTGCTCTTTCTCAAGGAATGGCAATAATGCATATGAAAAAGTACCAAACTTATTTTCTGGTTCATTTTGAATATTATAAGAACGAGTAGTCATCCATATCTTTTCTGCCATAGTACCTGTTAAAAACTCTAGTAACTTAATAACTTGATCCTTATAATCTGGACAAATCTCATCATATCCATCAAACAGTAAGGCGATCTTACCTTGCTCATAAAAATCATAAAATAAACTTACTTCTAATAGATTTAATCCTTTGATCTTTCCTTCTTCATTGTTTTTAGCTATTTTACCATGGCCCTTTTTAGGTAGAAGTTTGATGATATTATTTATGATTTGATTTTTTTCCTTTGTTTGTTCTCCATTTTCCATAAAGACCAGAAAATCCATAGCCCCATATAGAAATTTTAAAGCTTCTGACTCACAAATTTCCGTTTTGCTTTTCTGCCATTCAGATAATCGACTTGCTTGAATTAACAAGTTAATTCTCACAACCCATAAAGAAGGATTAGATTTTTTTTCCTTCAATGATAAAGAAGTCAGTACAGTAGACTTACCCATACCAGGTTCAGCAGCAATAATGACTACTCTATCAAGTATATCTGTAATTTTCTTTGGTTCATATTCCTGAGCATTTTGTTCATTTGTATCTACAAACTCACGTAATTTAGATAAAGTACCATGAGATTGTTGCCATACCAAATCATCATTGAGCCAGTGAATATTATGTTTTTCATATTTTGTGCATAATTTTTCAAAATCTTCAATTGTATCAGAAATTAACACTATATCTTGATCTGATTGTGAATTTGACTTAATAACTTGCTTGTTACCAATAACCAAAAATTTAGACTTTTCTCTCTTAAAACCTTCTTTAATCTTTATATGACGATTTAATGTTCGGTCAATATAAAAATCCTTAACATCATCATACTTTGAATCTGTGAGTGCTTTGCCTATCTCTATCTTCTCATTATTAATAAGCTTAGATAATACTTCAGCATCTACTAGATGTTTTAGATGTTTTGAATTTTTATCTATTAATGTATCTAAATTTACTTCTTCTCCTTGAAATATAATTTTCCCTTCACTTAGAACTTTATTCTGTGATTCAGGAGTAAGATTGGTTAAGCTATTCTCTTTATCTTCTTTCTCTTCATATTTATTATTTTGAGAAAAATCACTTTTAAATTTATCAGATAGAATGTCATTCCCTTGAGTTATGAGAATAAGTTTTTTATTATTGTTAGACTGTATTACTTCCGATAGTTGATCATATAATTGCTGTATATTTTCATCTGTAGCTTTACACTCAATTACTAATAATCTACTCGTTTCTGAACTAAAAGCTTCGATTACACGATCTTGTATACGTAAAAGAGAGCTTAGTCTCATAAAAATATGGCTATCATATTTTTGGTACTCCGGAATGTCTTTTAAAGTTTGATATACCTTAATTGAACCAAATATAGTCTCGTGTGAAGAAGTTAAGTTAAAAATTTGTTTTTCGTCAGAAGCTAGGAAATTATTTAATTTAGACCACCATGACTCTTCACTAAACTTCTTCACAAACTCAATACCAAAATCTTGAACTTCAGCACAATATTCCAAGGTAGGACCGACCAATACTAGCTTAGAAATTTTTTGCCTTGCTTCATTAAAAAATACCTGACCATCTTCACAAGTAAGAAAGCATCCTTCCTTTTTTTTCATCCAATCCAGCATGTCTTTTTGAAACTTACTCGCTACAAATTCACTATCAATTAAATTGATATTCTTACTTTCACTTATTTCATTTTCAATGATTTTACCTAAGTTAACTTCATTAGGCTGACCAACTGCAAATACCAATTTCTCAAAAAAACTTTCTATTTCCTCTTTAGCAATATAATCGTTTGGTAGGTTAGGTTTTGAATATAGCTGCTCCTCCTCACATGTTTGAAAATTTACTATATGAAATTTATATTTATCTTTATTAAATCCAATACCTTTACTTTCAAGTTCCATTTTTAATTCAATCCTAAAATTCCCCAAATTACCTGGTAATTGATTTTTATCATCAAAAAATGCAGAACTAAAGTAGTATGTATCTTTTTCTTTATTGCCCTTCTTAATTAATACATGTCCTGCTAATTTGTCAATATTCTCTTTAATAATACTTCCTCTTTTACCTCCCTCTCTCTTAATATAAATAATATCCTGCTGAGCTGTACTTATTTTATTTACAATATATTTAGTAAATTCTTTCAAATCAGTGAGCTGAGGATTGACATCGAGTTCAAATATCTTTCCAAAATCTTGTGATATTTGTAACTCTTTTGTTTTCATCTTTTCCCAAAATGTATCCACATCTACTTGCTTTTTTAACATTTTTCTATATGCTTCTAAAAAAATATTTCTAAAGTTTTCTAAATCCTTTGAATTTTTATCTAAAAAACTATTATGAAATTTGGCATATCTTTTTATCTCTCCTTTCGCGTTAGATTCTTTTCTTTCAGAATTTTCTATGTCCACTACTTTTTTTGCTAGTATACCATGATAAGATCGAAATAATTCATCTTTTAAGTTTAAAGGTTTGTTATCTAACACACATTCAGCAAGTTTTTTTGCTAATCTATTACGGTCAGAGGTATTTTCTAATATTGAAATTAAATTTTCTTTATCATGAAATTTAGTTATCTTGAATTTTGAGTACTTAAACTCTTGACCTAAAATGTCATCTTTCTCTACTACTTCTTCAAAACTATTTTTCAAATCATCACTTAGGTCAATATTTGTAAAAATAACAAAGTCTTTTATTTCATTATTTTGACTGTTAAACTCTAGGTTCTGTTTAATTTTACAATAAGAAATAAAGTATTTTTGTAGGCTAAATTCTTCATCTTTTTCTGTAAGTAAATCATTTTTAGAAATTTTTTTAGATTCATCTTGTTTGTGCTTAGCTTGAAAAAAGCGCCATACTGTTCCATCTTTCTTTTCATTTTCATACTCAAAGACCAGATCATCAAACTTTTCCGCATCATCCATTTCTGTAGCTAAGCGAAAGGAATATCCTTTATCTAATCCTCGCTTTAGAAATAGCATTAATAACTTTAATTGGTAGATATTACCATGTAAAGCATGCTTTAATCCAGAAGCTGGGTATTCTTTTGGCTTATCTAAAATTGGAGTTCTAGGTCTTTTTCCAGGATCAGAATCAATACATTCAGAATTAGGTCGTTTGCCTAATAGTGGCATATTTGATTTTTTTATATTTGTTCCATTTAGTACATTATCAGCCATTTTTTTGGTCAATTGGTAAAGCAGTTGACCAAGTTCATGTATAGGACGATTATCATATCCTTTTACTTTACTTTCCTATGGCTGGTTGTTCTAAAATGTTCTAATGCAATGGTCTCCAAAGTGGGGCCCAGGGGGTACCCAAAGTGATACTTGGGGGTACGCCAAAGAAGTAGGTTCACCAACATTTGCGAGTTTATGATCGTGTATCACGCGAGTATGAGGTTCCCTCAATGTTCGCCGTGTCTTTTATTATATATTATATTATACTATATTGTTATGTGCATATATTATATTATGCCTATTGGGGGTACAACTGATAATTATTTTCGTCTTAGGGGTACGCGATTAAAAAAGTTTGGAGACCGCTGTTCTAATGGACTATTACGAGAAGGCACCAAATTCAGCATTGTCGCTTCATTAGCTTTGAGTTTCTGCAATAGCTTGTATTTGTTTGCAGTTCCTTCTATTTTCTCTATTTTTACTCAAACAATGTCTTTCATTAGCCTTTTCTCTGTTTGCAAACACCAAGTTTATGCCACTCCCTCAAATCTGATTCATAAGCAGATTTTTCTTTCAGTCTTTCAGGTCCATTTTTCCTCTTCTTCTTTAACTATATTTTAGATCAGTCGGAGTCAAAGACTATGTTCACAGTTGGCGAATGACAGTATTTTCCTTTATTATTATTTATAAAATAATATATATATATATATATATATATATATATATATTATATATAATATATATATATATTATATATATATATATATATAGTATATATATATATATATATATATATATATATATATATATATATAATATTATATATATATATATATATATATATCCTTTAAAAAATGTTTAAATATTATTATAAATTGGAAT
>JABUQX010120033.1:0-2500 GCA_015478945.1 Trachelipus rathkii | reverse complement strand
TCCAAAAAACTACATCACCAAAGATATAAGAATAATACTTGAAGTCACACTATGGGCCTATCAAAGACTGTCCAATTCAATATTAATAAGGTAATATTAAATAAATAATTAAGCCACATGGAATCCCTCTAGAATGTCCCAATCACTCATTATAAATTAAGAATAATACTTAAGAAGCCGCATGGTCCTTTGTAGACTGTCCCAGTCCGACCAATAAAATTAATAATTGAGAAGCCGCATGGCCCCTCTAGAATTGTCCCGGTCAACCCATAAAAAATTAAGAATTAGGAATTAAATTTTTAATAATAATAATGGTAATTAATTAATGGCATTTTTAATTAAGAAGCCAATGGGCCTACTTACACTGTCCCAGTCAACAACAATAATTAATAATTAAGAATAATATTAAAAAAGTCGCATTGCCCCTCAGAATGTCCCAGATCAATCCAGATAATTAATAAATAAGAATTAATAAGTCAGAAGCCGCATGTTGCCTATCTTGACTGTCCCAGTCAACCCATATAATTAATAATTAAGAATAATTATTCTTTATTATTAATTATGGGTGACTGGGACAGTCTAGATAGGCCCATTGCGGCTCTGAATTATTATTCTTATTTATTTAATTGTTGATGTTTGACTGGACAGTCTAGGTAGGCCCATGTGGCCTTTCTTAATTATAATACTATTCATTTGAATACATTAATTATTATTAAATTAATTATCTTTAATTCTAAATTTTTTGGGTTGACTAGGGGACATTCTAGATGGACAATGCGGAGCTGTCAAAATCCATTTGTGGTGAAAAAAAAAAGACCATGCGGATTCTTAAGTAATTATTGTTATTTATTTCGAGTTGACTGGAACTTTAGAGGATTAATGTAATGTTGCTTCTTATATTATTTTTTATTATTAATTATTAATTGGTGATTGGGACAGTCTAATAGGCCCATGCGGCTTTTATTTTTATTGTTTATTTCATATTTATTATGGTTGACTGGGCATTCTAGAGGGGCCAATGCGGCTTGCTTATTTATTAATTTTTTTTGGTTGGCTGGGAAAGTCCTTAAAAAGGACCATGCTGCTTCTAAGTATTATTCTATTATTATGAGTTGACTGGGACATTCTAGAGTTGTCAATGCGTCGTAGTCTTAATATTTTTATTTTTTAATTATTATTATTATTGGTTGACATTGGACAGTCTAGATAGGCCCATACGTCTTCTTTAGTATATTTATTCTTATTTTATTTATTTATGGGTTGACTTTGGGACATTCTAGAGTAGTCAATGCGGCTTCTTAATATAATTTTTATTGGTTGACTGGGACAGTCTAAATCCATGCGGCTTCTTAAGTATTTTCTTATATATTATGGTTAACTGGAACATTCTAGAGGGGGTCATGCAGCTTCTTAATTATTATTTCTTTTAATATTAATTATTATGGGTTTGACTGGGGACAATCTAGATAGGCCCATTGCGGCTTCTGAATTATCATTCTTATTTATTATAGATTAAAGATTGACTGGGACATTCTAGAAGGCCAATGCGGGCTTTTTAATTATGATTCTTAATTATTAATTGGGGTGGTTGACTGGACAGTTTAGGTAGGCCCATGCGGCTTTTTAATATATTATTACTATTCATTAATTACATAAATTATTATTAAAAAATTATTCTTAATTCTTAATTTTTATGGTGTGGCACATTCTAGATTGGATTCTGCGTCTTCTTACTGTCTATATATATATATATATATTATATATTATATATATATATATATTTATATAATATATATATATATATAATATATATATATATATATTATATATTTTAATATATAATATATATATATAATATTATATATATAATATATTATATATATATATATATATATTATATATATATATATATATATATAATTCGCTATATTTGAGCAATCTCAAAAAATCAAAAATATCAAAATAATCCCAATCATCAATATTTAAAAATAATGAAAAATCATTGATTTTCTAAAAAAAATTCTCATGAATCCCATTCCTGCATTAAAATTATCATTACTATTATTAAAATTACTTATAATTATGATTTGGACTATGACGGAGAAGCGTTAATTATTATATTTAGCATTAAATTACTATTATTATTATTATATTAGTAGTAGTAGTGTAGTAGTAGTAGTAGTAGTAGTAGTAGTAGTTAGATTATCGAATCGGGTTAAAATTTGGAGGGGTGTTATTAGATGATGACATATCCTTGTTGTATACGACGTTACGTTTCCCCTGGGGCCCCGAAGGGGGTCCCACCCCATTAAAATTTAAAATTTTAAGAAGTTTGAAATTTGGTGAGAGGATTCAGGTGTAAAGAAAGAGTTAGTGTTGGATTCTGAGGAGTCGGCTCCGGCACGGTGCTGGAGCCGCTGCGGTGCGAGTTAATAAACATTCGTATAACAACAATGTTTTGGTGTCCTGTAATATGGTTATCGAGGTCGTAAGGTTCGAA